>CABEEJ010002852.1:20782-34645 GCA_901482245.1 Timema douglasi
CCCCCTTATTCCTAGGGCCCCGTTGATACCCCGGTGTGCCATATGGTGGTCCTCCATCAACAAAACATTTTTGAGTGGGGCTCTCACAGTATTCTGGAGGAAAATTAAAGGGGAACCCTCGGTGGGAGATTTGAAATAGATAATTAGTGAAATAAAAATATTTATTTAAAAAAGTCATTAATGCATCTTATTATGCATTCATTAGATTAGTAAAAATATGTGTATACAGCATATGTATATAAGCTTGTATATATTTTTATAATGCTAATGTGATTTTTTTTAGCCGCGTGTCTTACTACCCGTTCGAGTTATACGCTTATGTACCAATTACGCTAATGTGTTAGGGATGAGGAAGGTTCAATCTAGAGAAAGTTCACCCACATTTTCATGAAGGGAGAGTTAAAACAAACCTTTTAGGGAAAACCACCCTCAGTTGATCCGACCGGGATAGAACCCCGGAATTCCCGTCTAACCTGTCTAGTCTAGCACGAGAATAATGCCTTAGACCATGCGGCCACCGAAGCAGGAATAATAAAGCTAAGCTGTTTTTTGAAAGTATGTGTAGGTGCATATTTTATTTAAAAAAATTGGAAGATTGATTAAACTCTTTTTTAAAGTAAAATTTTAAAAATTCGACCAAGAGAAAATAAAAAATGTACATTAGATTAAGACTATGGGCCAGTTTCATAGTCAAATTTAGTACGCCTCAAGTGGGCGCTACACTAAGTACAAGACGACACCTACCTAGACCAGAATGGAATGGGTCAGTTTCCTATGCGAGAACGGCCCATTCCATTCCATTCGAGCTTAGGTAGGTGTCGTCTTGTATTTAGTGTAGCACCGCACTTGAGGCGTACTAAACTTGACTATGAAACTGGCCCTATGTAATGTAAATAATTGTTTATTACAGTAACTCCATGACTTCTTTGGTACTGACTGACAGCTGATAAACACATGTTTTTGCAGATTATATGGTTCGGATTAGGGATACATAATTTGGTCTGGTAACTTTTCAAAGCTGTCAGTCAGCACCAAAGAAGTCATGGGGCTACTCTAAGTGCTGTTTGTAGGTCAATACTAAGTTGATTGGATCGCTAAACATGTATTTTGCCCGCGGTGCAAAATGATAATCATATTTGGCGCTTGTGATATAAAAAAAAAAGTTGGACCACCCACCCTGCCTTAGACTGTAATGAAAGTAAAACTGCTGACTGTGTCTAACTGGCGGTATCTCTAGGAGAAGAGAGAATTGCGTAGCCCTGAGGTAGCGCTATAGGGTTATTTTAGTTGAGCGCGTATCGATTTTGTGTCATTAGTGCGGTCTCACATTGTTGTGTTTTAATGAGATGTGTTGATACCGGCCGAGCTAACGTGCGAATTCCTCCCAGCCTCATAATTTGAGGGGATGGGGAAAAACTATCGATACTGGTTAGCATCGATATTTTCCTTTCGATACCAATGCCTTTTTTTATTCGAAGCTTTTGTTTCGACACTTTTATTAATATGAGTATTTACACTCCAGTGTAAGATCATTAAAATTCAAGGATAGAAAAATGCAATGGATATGATTTATTTAGACAAAAAAAGAACGTGTAATCCCTGTCACAAAACCACATACCTACAACTTAAACTGTACGATCACCTCACCACTTGCCTCTTAGGTGTTATGGTGCATCCCCTCATCACTTGCTTCTTATTTCTATCTTGATCATGCACTCACCACTTTCCTCTTATTTCTATCTTGATCATACACTCACCACTTTCCTCTTATTCCTATCTTGATCATAAACTCACCACTTGCTTCTTATTTCTATCTTAATCATACACTCACCACTTTCTTCTAATTTCAATCTTGATCATACACTCACCACTTTCTTCTAATTTCTATCTTGATCATACACTCACCACTTTACTCTTATTTCTATCTTGATCATACACTCACCACTTTCCTCTTATTTCTATCTTGATCATACACTCACCACTTTCCTCTTATTTCTATCTTGATCATACACTCACCACTTTCCTCTTATTTCTATCTTGATCATACACTCACCACTTTCCTCTTATTTCTATCTTGATCATACACTCACCACTTGCTTCTTATTTCTATCTTGATCATACACTCACCACTTGCTTCTTATTTCTATCTTGATCATACACTCACCACTTTCTTCTAATTTCTATCTTGATCATACACTCACCACTTTCCTCTTATTTCTATCTTAATCATACACTCACCACTTTCTTCTAATTTCTATCTTGATCATACACTCACCACTTTCTTCTAATTTCTATCTTGATCATACACTCACCACTTTACTCTTATTTCTATCTTGATCATAATTGATCATACACTCACCACTTGCTTCTTATTTCTATCTTGATCATACACTCACCACTTTCCTCTTATTTCTATCTTGATCATACACGCACCACTTTCCTCTTATTTCTATATTGATCATACACTCACCACTTGCTTCTTATTTCTATCTTCATCATACTTTCATCATTTGCTTGTAATATTTTTTATCATGTATCCTCTCACTACTTGCTTCTTATATTGATAAGCCTTTCTTCTCCAGCCTTGCATTTCTATCCTCACAAAATGCATCTCAGTTCGTTCTGGTGGCTCGCTTCGAACTTAACCACTCATTTATTTCCTGTTCCTCCTCCACCCACCGTTACCTCCAACGTAGCAGCCAGAACATCCCTCCTCGGCTCTAAGTTCCTTCACTTTGAATCTCCCCTCCTTCCCTTCCTTGACGCTGTAAGGTAAATATTGACGGTGTGGAAGAATACATACATACACTATGTTGAGACAGGACAAACGTTCACCAACACGAACTATCATCTTTCGGCATTACGAGTTGAAATATAATGCAGCCCGGAACTATCTGTAAGAAAGGTAGCCCTACTTTCAAGTCATCGGTCAGAACGCAAGGATGCAGTCATCGGTCAGAGCGCAAGGATGCAGTCATCGGTCAGAACGCAGAGATGCAGTCATCGGTCAGAACGCAAGGATTCAGTCATCGGTCAAAGCGCAAGGATGCAGTCATCGGTCAGAGCGCAAGGATGCAGTCATCGGTCAGAACGCAGAGATGCAGTCATCGGTCAGAACGCAAGGATGCAGTCATCGGTCAGAGCGCAAGGATGCAGTCATCGGTCAGAACGCAAGGATGCAGTCATCGGTCAGAACACAGGGATGCAGACATCGGTCAGAGTGCAAGGAACTAGGAATTTGGAATAAGCAGGCATATTATTTAAAATATTTAACGTGCACTATCTCAACCGACTGATTATAATCAGAACACGAGAATTTCTATGAGCTAGACGAAATGACCTGCAAATTTTGTCGGGAAAGGTATTTTCAGATACCTTCCAGGGTTCTGTTACTTACCGCAATAGACATCTGACCGACGACGGCTTTAATTGCCCTCGTAAGGAAATTATGATACGGATTTTTATCGTTAAGAAATCTCGTCGACCCCGGGCGGGTTCGAACCCTTAGACATTGAGTCCTGAGGCCAGCACTTTCCCCCAAGACCATTGAGATTAATGACCAAATGTAACCATTATAATACACCTGGCCAAAAGGTCGAGAGACACTTGGCTGAAACTCGGGAACATGGTCAAATGGGACACATGAACTCTTTTAATTGTGTCTCCTGTCCACATCTGAAGTGGGTCATATATGTAATCTGTGTAAAAGGCCTTAGATGCCGCCTTCATCTACTTAGGAGAACCTAAGACCCAGCTGCGGAAAATAGTTCTCATCTCTAATTTTGTAAAAGACACGGCATTTTTTTTTACTCCCAAGGTCGGACAATTCAGATTTTCTTTTCATAGCCATGGAGGGGAGGGGCTCTTTTCGAAGGGTGCAGTGAGGGAAGGGTTCAACCTGTATTATTATTGTAATGTGAACTAGTCATGCAAGCGCGCTCAGAGATAGCATAATGTGGCTGCCAGTTAGTGTTACTCTGAGGGTAGAAAAATATATATATTGTGCACGATCTGGAAAACTGTCCAACGCTCGTGATTTACAGCACTACCCCCACCCCCTCCCTTCCCCCAATACTTATATAGATCTTTCACTTCAACTACCGTTCATTTTATATCTAATTTTTTTTAATAAAAAATCTTTATTTTACTTCCAATTTAAGCTATACAGGCTACTTAGGGTTGCCAGATTTTTTCTAGGGCAAATCGGGACAAAGAAAAAGTTAAGTATTACAGTTTCATTAAAAATTTAAGACACATAAAATAAATGCCTTTTACATATTACAAAAAATAAAACATCAGCATTAATAATTTAATAAAAAAAAAGACAAGAAAAAGTTAAAAGTCTACTTATATTTGCGATAAAAAATTTCGTCCCTCCTCTTGCGATGTCCTTTCGGTATGTTTAGACTTAAACATTGTAAATTAAATTTAATATATTATAGATAAAATTCAGAACCACTAAACAAGCATATCCTTGCATTTGTACTTACACTTTCACAATAAAGCAATAGCGTACACATTAAAGATAATGTAATCGCTAAACCTATAGAAAAGACGGGACTTTAGCAAATTGTGTTTTACTTATGCATACCAACCTGACAAAAAATAATGCTAATAAGCCTCTTACATCACCGATTGCGGAGTAAAAGGTAAAACAAAAATATGTTAAAAACCGGGACAATCGTGTGTCAAGAAGTGTTCTTTCAGGACACCGGGACTATCATCTAAAAACCGGGATGCCTGACCACACTAGGCTACCTCCCTAGGTACGGTAGCAGAGGTGGTGACAGCTAGGAAAGGTTACCATGTATCCATTAGCCAAACCATTGGCTCTGCCGGAGTTGTTGTCACTTTACTTATGAAAATAACCATTTGGATGTTATTTTTATGTGCAAGCAGCATGCGGGTCACTTAAAAATGCTTTACAAACGAGAGCTTATAGAATGCTGAGCCCTCTTCAAAAATTAATATGGCGAACTAGACTAAAACAAGAGATGTTGATTACGTGCGCGATACAAGCCATCTTCGGTAGTTGTTTACGCATGGTTTATATTATTATTATTTATTATTATTATTAGCACCGCGTCTTACTACCCGTTCGGGTTGTACACACTTACGCTAATGTGCAATGGTAGGGTGATTGTGAGAATGAAATGGAGGACCTACAGTTTAACGTGGGATCCGAACCACGGCGGAGGCCTGGCATTCCCCACATCCACAAGATGTCTTGTCAGAGGTGAAGGAAGGATTTGGTAATCAGATAAATCTGTGCCGGGACCGAGGATTGAATCCCGAACCTCCAGTACTAAAGTCCGACACCTTACCCCTAGACCGCCAGGTCACCGATTAGTTAAACTTTTGATTAATAATACATTATTACTAAGTAAATTATAATTATTTCTTAATAGGCTAGCGTTAGTGACTTTCAGCCAATGTTGCCGATAAATAACCTTCTGTTAGTTGTCACTTACCTACACTCCTACCTACACGCACGCACGCGCACACACACACACACACACACACACACACACACACACACACAGGAACGTGCGCGCGTCCTGGCTGGACACATTTAATTCCACCGATGAGGTAAGGACGAAGGTGGCGTTTTAAGTAAATACATCCACATTGGCGTAAAAGAAGGGTGGAAGATCATTTAGGAGGGGAAAAAAACACCATGAGTACATGCGGTCGGGATTCGGACCCCAACCTCCTTTCCCCGTCACAGTAAAATAAGACTAGATGAGCTTGATATTTAGTCTGTGTGTTCACCTGTGAAGGTTAGAGGATATGCACCCGCATTAGTTTGGAAAGGCCTCCGCTCTCCATTCCAATGCTCTCGGTCGAGAATCAAACCTAGGTTTCCTAATTCAAACTAATGCGTCTGATACCGAAGAACACGTGACCACCAATGTTAATATTATTCACGGATATATTATCATATTGTGTTAATTCTGTCGGATCTATTTTTCAAAGAGAAATTATTTGAAAGGTAATGGATATTTTTATATAATTATATTTTCAAGTATGTTTATATAAATTCTACTACAATAACTACCAACGTAATCAACCCAAAGACTAATTTAAACCAAATGAACAAGAATCTGTGATCTTGGGTTTGTTTGGATTACAGTGAGCTTAATTCTGGTTCAATTACTATGTTTATATTGTTTCGAGTAATATTGGATCTGGCAGGGCTGGTGGTCCTGATAGTATGCCCCTCCTAAATAATATTTCCTAATCCACCACTGATCAATGCTATGCTTATGGTTAAAAGTGACCCGCCTCTCAAAGATAGCTATTTAGTACTTGATTGGTATTTAAAAAAACGTAACTAAACACCAAGTGTTCAGAATGATTTTGAAATAATCCACAAAATTTAAAAAGGTGACTATTAATCTTAAAATTATTCATAAAAGTCATAAAATAAATAGGCTACATAAATACTAAAAATGGCAGCCATAACAGAAACTTAATAGTAAAACTATAGTTTCTTAACAAAATGCTCAATGACGGAGGGAGGTCAGGTTTAGAATCCCGGACAGTTGCCTTGAGGATGGTTTTTCTCTCTCTCTCTCTACGCAAATGCGGGTGAAGTTCCTATATATTATACGTTACTCAACCCTACCCCAATAATGTAATTAAATGTGGATAGCCCGCCCAGACAATAAAAGGACGACTTATTTCTTCTTTACCAATAGTCACATACAACTCCTTTAGATGGATTATGGTGTTGGCCAGGTGTTGTAAGCCCTCTTTTTATGCCACGGGCTGTATGGGTCTAAAAATAATATTGGTGGGTCAGTAGGGGAAAAAATATCAAGCAAAATGTTTCAAATTAATTTTTTTTCATATAGTAATTAGTTGTGGTTAGTCTATTTTTACGAACATAATTGTTTGTTTGCTATATCTTTTGCAGGCCAGATAAAATTAGTCGGCGGGCCTTAGGTTGCCGAAAACTGGTGTAAACCTTTAAAATTCGACCTCGTATTCATGTTTCTGTAGATTAGATATTTTAAGTACCACTAGTGTGAACGAAAGAAAATATATATAGTTTCTGCACAATTTTTATCTATTTAAGATGGAGACGCAGGGTATGCGAGAAAATGTCAGTATTTTTACAGTTTTTATAGCGATTTTTTTGTGTCCAAAATAGATAAAACATTGCTTAAGAAGGGAGCGCAAGTGTTTTCACTGTTTTTATAGCATTACAATTGTTGTCTAAAATAAATCAAATATTTCTCCAGTAGCAACATAGAGTTTAGTTTTCTGCACATGCTAATATCAACAGATCTTGAATATATTTCAAGGCTATCCTGGAATTTTGTCAATACTTTTTCTCTTTATTTAGAAAGTTTTGACAACATTCCAGGACACCCTTGACAGGTATTCAAGACCAGTTGAGGTCACCATGTGAAGAAAATTAAGCTCTTAGTTTCTACTGGAGCAATGTTTGATTTTTTTTTTTTTTAAGGTTTGGATATAAAAACTGTAAAAACACTGAGCTTTTCTCACGTCCCTTACAATCCCAACTTGATGTGTTTTAATGCAGGCTACTCTTTGAAACTCTATTAATCTTTTTTTAATGGCATTTAAAAATAAAGCATATACTTTATCTAAAAAAAAACACACACAAAATAGAAATAAAAACAATTTCGCATTTAAAGAGGGTGAAAACACTGTTAAAAAACAATAATTGAGCTGGGAGATGTAGATAAACAAAAAAAAAGACAGTCGAAGAGAAGCTGGCAGCCTGTCCACAAAACCGATGAACAACAGCTTGGAGAACATAATGAAATGTGACGTTTGAAAGCAAAGAACATAAAAAAAAACTACTCCCTCTCACCATGGCAGACGAAACTAAACTGAGGTACAGCCCAACACCAACAAAAGAGATCGCAGTAAAATTCTTTTTTAGCACCGCGTCTTTCTAACAGTTCGGTTATAGTCTTTAGTGCTAATTTCGTTAATGGTTTGAGGGATTAAGAAGGTTATATTTTGAGGAAGTGTACACGCATTTGCGTAGAGAGATAGCAGAAAAACATTTTAGAAAAAAACACTCAATAGACCCAACCGAGATTCGAACCTCGGTCTTCCCGTCATCGGCAGTCTACAGTAGCCCCATGGCTTCTTTGGTGCTGGCTGACAGCTCCCAGCTGACTTCTGACAGTCAACATTTAGGTATATACCTAAATTTTGAATGTTAGAAGTGACAGCTGCTAAACACATGTTTTTGCAAATCATTTGGTTCGGCGTAAGGATACATAATTTGGTTTGGTAACTTTTCAATGCCGTGCGCTGTCAGTCAGCACCAAAGAAGCCATGGGGCTATTGTAAGTCTACTGCGAGAATAGCACGTCGGACCACGCGGTCACAGGAGTGGGTCGTAGTAAAATGTATCCATTTTTTTCATCACAGAGTCCTACTACCTGTCCATGTTACACGCCTGTCTACTAAATACTCTAATGACTTATAGACGAAAAAAGTTGGAAAAGGAAATTGTTCTGTAAATAATTCGTTTTTACTTTCTCGTCCATACAAAATATCTTAAAAAATAAAAGTATTATAACTACTAGGTCTACGACAAAAAGTGATACCAACAATTTGGTGAGCTGGTGGTCTAGGGGTAAGGTGTCAGACTTCCGTGCTGGAGGTCCGGGCTTCAATCCTCGATCCCGGCACAGATTTATATGATAACCAAACCCCTTCCTTTACTTCTGACAAGACGTGTATTAATCACAGCTTGTGAATGAGGGGAATGCCAGGCCTCCACCGTGGTTCGGATCCCCCGTTAAACTGTAGGTCCTTCATTCCATCTCGCAATCACCCTACCATTACACATTAGCGTAAATACGTACAACCCGAACGGTTAGTAAGACGTGGTGCTAATAATAATAATAATAATAATAATAATAATAATAATAATAATGATACCAACAATTTAATGGAAATTACTTTTTATCTGACCAAATTTAAAAAAATATGCACATTATTATGCATGTCGGTTGTCTATTTCCTATATTAATATATATGCGCGCTCTGCGCACTAAGCTAGAGCTTTGATAGTAAAATCTCTCTTTTTTAAAATCTAGATCTTGCTTTTTTACCATTCGTCTTCGCTTCCTCAGAAGTTACCTTTTTATCAATTTTATTTGCATGAAAATAGAACGTAAGCTTATTAACAAGATATTGGTAATCATTCATTATTCTGGTTGGGTATTCCTTGATTTTGGTTGGAAGAACATTAGAGAAAATTCAAACATATTTCTTTCCGGCCAACATTGACAACATTTGTTTATACTATTTGTGTTATTTTATAGGTATTGATATTATCTATCAAAAGTGACAGCTGTATTATTATTATTATTATTATTATTATTATTAGCACCACGTCTTACTACCCGTTCGGGTTATACGCACTTACACTAATGAGTAATGGTAGGGTGATTGTGAGATGAAATGGAGGACCTACAGTTTAACAGGGGGATCCGAACCACGATGGAGGCCTGGCATTCCCCACATTCACAAGTTGTAATTAATACACGTCTGGTCAGAGGTGAAAGAAGGGTTTGGCAGCTGTAGACAACATGACTATGTATGAATGTATTGACATTGTTTTAGTAATTAACTTATACTGTTCTTCCTACCAAACTCCTACTATAGGGATGATAATGACTAGCAGGAAGGGAAGTAACAGGTTTCACCTGGAGATAGGATGGAAAATAGCTTTATTGTAGAATATCTGTCAAGGGTGTTCTGAAGTTTAATTGACAACTTTCCCTCTAAATTTAAAAGGTTTCTCGTCATACGAACATGACAGTTACTCTTTTTATATTTGTTGGCACCGCGTTTTACAACCCGTTCAGTTGATACGCTTATTTACTAATTAAGCTAATGGTTTTAGGTAGGTCATATTTATATGAATTATTGTACCCGCATTTGCGTGGAGGGAGCGGAAAACTGTTTTAAAAAAATTAGTACTCCTGAACGAGATTCGAACTTCGATTTCCACGTCAACGGCAGTCTTAAGTCTACTGCGAGGGAAGCGCCTTAGACCATGCGGCCACCATAACAGGTTGACCGTTTTAAACTGTTGGTATCATGTGAAGATCTGACACCTTAGCTCAGTTGGTAGCGTGTCTGTCTACTGAACTAAAAGTACCCGGGTTCGATTCCCGGTAAGGCCTAAAAATATATAATTGGTAAAATATGGGTTTACCCTTTTATAGTGATAAATTAACGTTTGGGGATAGGATGTTGTGCTTGTCCTAGTCTTAAGTTAGATATAAGACATATGAAGCTACGACAGGCCCAGCAAGCTGGTAGTGGAAAATAAATGGCTTGAATAAAAAACGTGACCCAGCCCACAGGTTGGAAACAGTAGGGGATGTAAAGTAAAGGTATCACGTGAAGAAAATTAAGCTGTATGTTAAAACTGCTATAATATTAGCATATTTTTTTTATGTTCTTATCCAAATATAGTAGCTAGAGAGATAACTGAATTACTTTGTGATACACTAATTTTCAATGTTTTTTACGTAACTTATGTCAAAGCGTAACAAAGTTTTTCTTAATTTATTTAATTAAGGAACAGTCCTATTTTCATGAGAAGAACTTTACCTGTCAGCTAGATATGTTACTATGTATACTTTCCGTCATATGTAAAGATATATAATCTGTCGATGTCCCTTTTGATAAGTTCAATCAATACCTATAAATGTGACTAATGGTTTTAGAGTAAAATGGTATCAATAGACAACTTTTTTAAATTGCCCTTTCTATGAAAATTGGATTGTAATGATAATTATTATTAGAGTCTTGCTTATTGTACATTCAAACAATCAAACATTCAAACAATGGGATTTGTATTTGGCCTGAACTGTTTGTATCTAAACAGATTATACAGTGAGGTAGGCTTCGCAGTTTTACAGAAACCTGTTAAATGGCTACCTACCTTTAGAATGTATTAGTCTAGTAATAGATCATTAATTTTATTTAAATAAAATACATCTGCAGTCATTATTCAGTCAAGTAGGGTACATTTATGATATATTTATTAAGATTTAGAGTAAAAATTAATCTCGTAAAAATTTTGAGAATTATATAATATTATATTTCGCAATCCTTTTTTAGATAAAAAAAAAAGCGCGCGAAAAAATGCACATATCAAAGGTATTTAAGAAACACGAAACATTTATTAATTAAGATTCCATAAACACAATCATTCATTCAACTAGGATATTAGAATACATTCAAACATTAAGAATTCTACCTATAATAAAGTGTGAAAATCCACAAATACTTATTTCAAAGTATAACCTAAAAACCTGTTAAATTATACTAAATAGGATTGTGTTTAAAATATAACATTAACTGTATTCAAATTAAAACTAAATTATTAGTTCCTGCGCCAATTTTTTTCTTCTTCTAAAACCGAGAATTTAGTAAGAACAACTGTGCATCAACACTTACCTTTTTACACAAATATTTCCCCATTTGGTAATTTAAGGTATATATGACTCCAAATTAATATACGCTTTATTTTAATTGTTCATCGGAGTACATATCCCACAACACTTTAGAGTGATAAAAACTATACCATTTAAATGTCATACGAGTCAACGTAAACAAAATAAGGTAGGCAAAAGACAATCGAACAATACAACGCGAGCTAGCCCGACTCAAATACTGAGACACCAAAACTTTCTCCATAGTTACCTCGCTGAACGGTCCGTCAAAGAACGTAGTTTGGAAAGATACTCCTTACTGTCGCGCGACTAATGAACGATCACTTTGGGGGCGAGAATATCTCGAACAATGTATAAGCTTGAATAATAATTCATTTATTATATTATTAAAATTAGAATCCAATCTAGTTTTTTTAAATATCTGACTTTTTTGTGCATGAGAGAATTCTTTAAAAAATATGAGAATTAATACGAACATATTAAAGGGTTTACAAGCACTTTTTGAATTAAATTTAACATTCTATTTTGTATTCGATTTACGAGTTTTTGTTCGTAAATGAAAAAAAATTGGGGACCTTTGTTAACGTTTTCATTATTATAAAAATAATGTTAATATTTATTGAGGTTTTATAATAGCCAATCAACAATTCAGAGAACATGACGGTATATTTGACATAACAATAAAAATGTTAGAAAAGGTCCTAAAAATAGGGTTACTATATCCGGATCCTGAAAAAAGAGTAAGCCCACATTATAAAAATGGCAACCGATGTATAAATAATAATGTAATAACTTTAACACAGGAAAGTCTTTTATTTGTAACCTTAATGAAAATCACATCAATTTATTAAGGAATAATAATCATTTAATTAACATGGATAGCACGATTGCTCGGAACATAAATTCATCAAGAAAATATTTGTTCTTTTTCAGGACCTAAACCAACACATTATTGTATTATCTGCAACAATAATTATAAAATTTAGCGCTTAATTAATAGATAAGTGACGAAACTGGAAAATAAATCAGCCATTATATTATATTTAAAACCAATCACTGATATAAAAAATTAATTTAGAAACCAAACCCTTCCTTCACCTCTGACAAGACATCTTGTGAATGTGGGGAATGCCAGGCCTCCACCGTGGTTCGGATCCCCCGTTAAACTGTAGGTACTTCATTTCATCTCGCAATCACCCTACCATTACACATTAGCGTAAGTGCGTATAACCCGAACGGGTAGTAAGACGCGGTGCTAATAATAATAATAATAATAATAATTTAAAAACCACCGGGATCCAAAACAAACTATAATGCATTGATTCGTATTTAATGAAACGAAGAAATATTTCTTTGTTTATTATTTTTCTCCGTCGTTTTCATCTTCCGAGAAGAGTAGGCGTACATGTTGATATCGAAACGGGAAAAGAAGATCACGCAATTTTAATACGTTAAAATAGTCCACGTACCCAATAGTGAAGTAGTGACAACAATAAAGCTCTTATCTTTGAATTTACAACAATTGTGTAATTGCAATGCAAGAAAATAGGGAAGGGTCGACATTAAACGGTACAATGCAGCTATTATGTAGGATACGCAGATGATTTATAATAAACATCCACACAGTTATTTTCGTTATGTCCGTATTTAAATAATGTAATAAAGGTAAACAGATAAATAAAATTAAAACCCAAATTGTTTGTTATGAAAGTTTCGACTGTCAAAAAGTGACAACTCAACATTTCACCTTGTGGATCATTGTGGTTTATAGAATGGACTTTTAGACTCAGGAGCTCAAAACCCTCACCTAACCCTACAGTTAGACGTTCTCTCAATGGATGACTTTTGAAACTAATTTAATCGACGGAAGTATATTCAGACTACCCGAAACTACCGTCAGAAATTCTCTCTCTTTTTGTTTCAATCAACTCCGCACATTGATTAAGTCAAAGGAAAACTGAAGTCGTTATTCATCCGCTTCATAATGGCATGGCCTTATTTCCTTTTCTCGTATGTGTGTATCTGTGTGGAAAAAAATCCCCACAAAAAACACAAATATAGTCCAAATTTCAAAGTAAGGACTTTTTACGAAAGTCAAACATTTTTCTTTACCGTCAAATTGTATAACATTGTATTCTATTAACGGTGCTTTTTTAATTGGTATGGATAGTATCAATTAGGGGTGTGCGAAGTCTATTTATTTAATTCAAAGCAAATTCTAATAGAATGTTTTAAATATTCTCAAAGCCAAATCGAAGTTAGAATAATTTTTTTTTTCGGTTGCTTTATGCAGTTATTATCTATCACATCTTACATTTAAATTGTTTCAGATTTTTAGATAAGGATATTGATTTGTAATGTATATTATGGCCAAGGCCGTAGTCGGGGGGGGGGG
>CABEEJ010002852.1:44768-58673 GCA_901482245.1 Timema douglasi
GGGAAGGGGATTTGTACGACAGGGATGGTTGTGCGAGGAATGGGGGCAGGGGATTTGTACGACAGGGATGGTTGTGCGAGGAATGGGGGCAGGGGATTTGTACGACAGGGATAGTTGTGTGGGGGGAAGGGGATTTGTACGACAGGGATGGTTGTGTGGAGGGAAGGGGATTTGTACGACAGGGATGGTTGTGCGAGGGCTGGGGGTATAACCATTCCGATATATGGGGAATGAGGAACTTTTATTCGGACCCTAGCCCTCCCCCGATATGAAATCCTAGCTACGTCACCGAAACACTGTATGTCAAACATATTTACCGATATCTCTCATCTTTATTTTGTATTACCTGACACCTTAACTCAATCGGTACCCCCTGTATATTGAGTTAAGTGTCTCGGGTTCTATTCCCTAGATTCCCTAAACAAATACATAATCGTTAAAATTGAGACTTCCCTTTTCACTGTGAAGATGTCATAAGTGAGTCAGTTTGTAATTTGTTTAGTAGTATAACTGTTTAGTTCATAAAGTTTACAGTAAACTCCTCCGAGGGGAAAGATAATAATTTGAAATTCCCGCTCTTGGCGATGTTTTACGAGCTACTCTTCCACATAGTTCTAATACTAGCTAAGAGGTCGCAGCACCTACTAACCAACTAGGGTCAAGACAAGGAGGTCGATCAAAGTTTTCACTGGAACTCTTATAAACAACAATACATATTTCAAACTGTTCTGAACCTTGATTTTAATAGGAAGCCCACTTTTGAACAGAATAAAAACTTAGCGCTTGAAATGTCTTAAGTTGGGGATGTATGGAAAGTAAGAAAAGGTTAGTTGTTGTTTTTTTGCAGTATTTATATGAAAACTTTTTTTGACCAAAATAGTTTTTATATGATAAATATTTCTCCAGTACAAACATAAGAGTTTAATTTTCTTCCCATGTTGATTATCTGTCGAGGATATCCTAGAATTTAATGACAACTTTTTTCTCTTCATTTACAATTTTTATCATCTAATGTTGCTATGCTTAATAGAGGTATCAAAGAAATGTTATAATACTATACGAAGAAAAATATTATTATTATTATTATTATTATTATTATTATTATTATTATTATTATTATTATTATTAGCACCGCGTCTTACTACCCGTTCGGGTTATACGCACTTACGCTAATGTGTAATGGTAGGGTGATTGTGAGACGAAATGGAGGACCTATAGTTTAACGTTGGATCCGAACCACGTTGGAGGCCTGGCATTCCTCACATTCACAAGATGTCTTGTCAGAGGTGAAGGAAGGGTTTGGTAATCAGATAAATCTGTGCCGGGACCGAGGATTGAACCCCGGACCCCCAGCACAGAAGTCCGACACCTTACCCCTAGACCACCAAGTCACCATGAAGAAATTTAAACTCTGTATTTGTACTGGAGTCATATTTGATTTATTTTGTAAAAAAAAAAAAAAAGTTTTGCCGTAAATACTGCTTAAACGCTGCCATTTTCTCTTTTTCCTTACAGCCTCACCTTAAATTTCCCTACTCAACATTCAATATTTCCCTTCTACATATTTTGATTGATCTTCCATGCATAAAAATTCTATCTTTTCTCAATTCATATTTTGTCTAATTTATTTACACAACGTTTGATCTTTTCATGATTCATATAACGTTTCCTCATTAATTTTCTCTCTTGAGTGCACAGTAAAATGTTCATCAATTACACTCTTCGAAATTGTTAATGTTAATTTATAGGTAGTGATAATATCTATCAAAATATGCAATTGTGTAACACACTACTTGACGTTAAAACACATGACAGTACACCTATTAACTTATCTAGCTATCAAATAAGGCCCTTCCAATGAATATTGGGCTGTGTATCCCCTAACAGGTGCAAGTGATGTACAGTATCCCCATGGCTTCTTTGGTGCTGACTGACAGCTCACAGCTGACAGCTAAAAGCTTTGAAAAGTTACCAGACCAAATTATGTATCCCTACGCCGAACCATATGGTCTGCAAAAACATGTGTTTAGCAGCTGTCACTTCTGACGGTCAAAATTTAGGTATATACCTAAATTTTGATTGTCAGAAGTCAGCTGTGAGCTGTCAGTCAGCACCAAAGAAGTCTTGGGGATATTATACCCTGGTGGAAGTCTGTGACCGTGCTGTCGTTGTTGAACGCCTGCAGGCGTACGTTTACCACCACCAGTTCGACCCGTCCCATAGGCACCACTTCCTCCCTGCTGCAGGTGAAGGAACGCTGCTTGGAGGTTTCAAAAAGTCTTAAGTTGGTAGCATTGGTCGACAGGACCGGCTCTGAAAACAAATGACAACAAAAAATACGTCAGTCACCTTCATATAAACAGTACCAATCCAGATCAGCCCCCCCCCTCTAACTCATTAAAAAATCCTACCACCCCCGATACCTCATTCATAATCATTAATTTAATAACTCATAGAGTTTATCTATGATAATGAAATGAAGAGTTTGTTTGTCTATCATGAATATTGAATGATATCTACTGCACGTAGAGGTGAGAGATTTTAAAAATTAGTAGCTACTGTATACGAACATGGACACCTAGAAGACGTAACTTTAAAATTTAGGCTAGACTTTATTTTTTAATTAATGAAAAAACGTGTCGGAAGCGAAAGGCCACGGGTAACGCAAAGCTTAAAAGAATTAGGTTTAAAGTTACTTTTCATATACTGGACCGATGAAGACGAGATTTGGGTTCGGTTCCCACTACAGATACACGTGTTCTAAATTTAACCGTCAACATCCCTAACACATTAGCGTAATTGGCACATATGCGTATAACACGAACAGGTAATAAGATGCGATACTAAAAAAATATATGTAAATTTAAGATGTTTAACATATCCCAGAGTCAAATATAACCATCACTTTTCTCAACAATTTGTTCAGAATTTGAAAAATATATATTCATAGGCCTACTTACAAGAGTGTCAGTCATTCTATGTTAAACAATTAATAGGGCCTATGGAAGTAATGACCAAGCGTTTCACGTTAAAAGAACAAATTATTATACTTAAGGCATAAAGTGTTCTGTAAATGTAAAATAAAGAAAACTTAATTTAAGTGAACAATTACTTCATCAAAAACCTCTTTTATTCTTTCATTAACTACAGTAGAATGTCAATAATTCAGACTAATCGGCGATCAACCTAGTCCGGATTATTGATTTGCCCGGATTTAAGAAAATACAGTGCCTATATCAAAATAAAAATAAGCACAGATGGAATAATTACAAAATTCAGTGTTGAAGTAGAAACATATTTAATTTATTTAAACAATGAACGTATACATGTTTTTTGTTGTTGCTAAATATCAGAAATTCTGAAATAATATAATAAGGCCAAAATCTATACACGGGGGTGACGCGTAGACTCTAGGCTTCGTTTCCAGCACTATTGAAATCTCGAATATTGATACCACTGTGGCTATGTTAATAAATAATATTTTTTCTTGGTGATCCGGATTTTTGACGTCCGAATTATCAACGCTCTACTGTACTGTACACATTATGTAAACGTGTTTAAATTATATTATAAACCGGATCTTGTCATGAAAATATTTGTGTGTGACACAGCCACGTGATTTGTAATAATTTAATTGTTATATGTTGTTTTTCAAGTACGATTTCAAGTGCCTTAATTAAATATGTTTATACATTGTAGGATATACTTGCACATGCAGAGCTGCTGTCCGCGTAAATGAAGCAAGGTCGATCTATTTAGTAAAATGAGGCGAGGTCAATCTAATTAGTAAAATAAAGCAAGGCTAATCTATTTAGTAAAATGAAGCAAGGTTAATCTATTTAGTAAAATGAGGCGAGGTCTATCTATTTAGTAAAATGAAGCAAGGTAAATTTATATAGTATAATGAAGCAAGGTCAATATATTCAGTAAAATTAAGCGAAGTCTATCTGTTTATTAAAATTAAGCAAGGTCAACCTAAGTGGTAAAATGAGGCGAGATCAATCTATTTCGTAAAATGAAGCAAGATCAATATATCTGGTAAAATTAGGTGAGGTCTATCTGCTTAGTAAAATGAAGCAAGGTCAATCTATGTGGTAAAATGTGGCGAGGCGTATCTGTTTAGTAAAATGAAGCAAGATCAATTTATGTGGTAAAATGAGGCGAGGTCAATGTATTTAGTAAAATGAAGTAAGGTCAATCTATTAAGTGAACTAAATGATGCGAGGTCAATCTATTAAGTAAAATGAAGCAAGGACAATCTATGTATTAAGTGCATACCAAACGATGCAATGCGTGTGTGAGATAACTGTAATCTTGCAAGTAAATCATTTAAAATAAATAAGCCAATTAAATTATATATTGAAGAAGACTTCTTCTAAAGCAAAACACAAATGTGGGAGAGGGGGGAAGGGCGAACTTATAATCCCCTTGCCCCATAGTTTCGGAATTAAAAAACAAAAGAAGTATAACATACCAACCGCATCGGGAAAGGCATCCATCATTAAGTACAAGTCGATGGCATCCACGAAATAAGTACTCGTGCCTTGAGCCATGTAAAGGTTGAGTTGGTTGCTGTCTAAATCACGAAGAACCCTTCCGCCGGAAGTTGAGGGTTCCCAAAGGACACTCAGATAGGGCCTGTCCCCGGAACAATTACCTCCGGACCTTGCGGTGGTCGGGATAAATATTGAGACAACAGAGCTCTGCAACACGGACATTCAAATTTCAAAGCAACTGAGTCTTCCTCACAATTAGATAAAATGGAGTAGTTTTTTCCCCCCCGTCCATTTCACTACCCGGGTATATGTATACATAGTTTTTATTTAGCACGTTGTCTTACTACCCGTTCGGGTTATACGCTTATGTACTAATTACGCTAATAGGTTAGGAATAAGGAAGGTTGAATTTAGACGAACGAACCTGCATTTGCGTGGAGGGAGAGTGGAAAACCATTCAGAAAGAACCACCCACAGTTCACCCAAACAAGGTTCGAACCTCAATCTCCCCCGTCCTCGGCAGTCTAACTCAACACGAAACTAGCGCGTTAGCTAATTAAGCCACCGAAGTGGGTTGTATAAATATTATTCACGCAGGTCCATTAAGGATGAGACAGGTAGAATTTAGAAGAAATATACCTACATTTGTGGGGAAGTAGGGTGGGAAATCATTTAGGTAAAACCACCCTAAGCACACATGATAGGGTTTCCTATTTCTCCTTAACCGGTAATCTCGTATGACGCGAGCGTGACGCATTAGACCATGCGACCACCGATGTGGGTAGACGGTAAAATATATTTACCTTTTTGTTTTTTCTGTTGACACGATAACCAGAAGTCAGTGTCGTGTCGTGTATTGTTTCCAGGGTAAGCAGAGTTTGTTAAAACTGTAGCTATGATAAGTTCTCCCCACTCAGTCATTTTACCAATCACACGTAGCCTCTACATGTGAATGTATTTTTGTTGATACGGGACCAATGAGTGATACAGTATATTTAGTGATGGAACAGTTAGGTACGGTTTTAACAAGCTTTCTACTCGTACCAGTGGTCGGGTGGTTTCAGGCGTCACTCTCGCGTCAGACTGGCCTGCTGATGACGGGGAGATCAGTGTTCGGATCCCGGTCGAGTCTACTGAGGGTAGTTTTTCCTATATGGTTTCTCACTACTCTTCTTCCATGCAAATAGGGGTATATTACCTTTAAAATGCCCCCCTCTACATTCCTACCTCATTAGTGGAATTATCATGCATGCGCATAACACGAACAGGTGGTAAGAAGCGGTGATAAACCCACACACAAAAATGCAAATTATTTGTTGATTAAAAAAATATTCTTAAACATGGTAGTCAATTTTATTAAATAATTACCAGGGCCAGGACTTAGATGTCCAAATAATATATAAAAAAAATTACCTATAAACGGTAACGGTGACGATTGATCATTTTCTGTACAGTTGCAGCAATATAAAGTGTGCTAATTACGCTAATGAGTTAGGTATTGGGTAAGGTTGGATATATAGGAAGTGAGCCCGCATTTGCGTGGAGGGAGAGTGGATTTAAAAATAAATAAAAAACCACCCCAGTCCTTCCGAGCCAGATTCGAATCTCGATCTCCCCGTCCTCGGCAGTCTAGCTCAAAATTAAATTAGCGCGTTAGCTAACCCCGACACCGAGGTGGGTAATATTGTTTCGTCCTAAATTACCTTCTCATTAATACAATCGTCTGTCAAAAAACAAATATGTCAGAGTGTCTGTATACTTAAAAAATACTGATTAGTATTTAAAAATATACATAATCAACATATCTGTCTAAAACACAATAAAAAAAAGGACGAAAGAACATAAAAATGATGCAAACTAAAAAAAATATGGCCTTTAGATCCAAAATGACAAAAAAAACTTATAAAATAAACATTACCATAAACAGATGGAAAATGAACAGAATTTATATACATATGAGCGATGTCTATGATGTAACAAAATAAATGGGCATGTTATAAAAATTCGGGCCCTGATTATTACATACCTCCCCTGAAGATGTCTCGTATGAAACATTTAAGGCGACAGACAGCTCAGCTAGTATACACGTGACACCAGTTTCCGCATCCGTGACATTGAAAAAGTTACTTGGTGGAACATCAGTTGGTGTATACATTGTGGTGATGTCAGAATCTGTACTATTTGAATCGGTTATGTCATTTGTTGGCGAGTAGGATATTTCACTCGTAGTTTCAGTTATAGCATCAGTGGGAAGGGACGATGCCTCAGAAGTTGTTTCAGAAGATTCTTCACTTGTAGTTTCAGTTATAGCATCAGTGGGAAATAAAGAAGTCTCAGAAGTTGTTTCATGAGAGTCTTCACTTGTAGTTTCAGTTATAGCATCAGTGGGAAATAAAGAAGTCTCAGAAGTTGTTTCATAAGAGTCTTCACTTGTAGTTTCAGTTACATCAGTGGGGAAAAAAGAAGACTCAGAAGATGTTTCAGAAGATTCTTCACTTGTAGTTTCAGTTACATCAGTGGGAAAAGAAGACGAGTCAGAAGTTGTTTCAGAAGATTCTTCACTTGTAGTTTCAGTTACATCAGTGGGAAAAGAAGAGGACTCAGAAGTTGTTTCAGAAGATTCTTCACTTGTAGTTTCAGTTACATCAGTGGGGAAAGAAGAGGACTCAGAAGTTGTTTCAGAAGATTCTTCACTTGTAGTTTCAGTTATAGCAGTGGGAAAAGAAGACGACTCAGAAGTTGTTTCAGAAGAGTCTTCACTTGTAGTTTCAGTTACATCAGTGGGGAAAGAAGAGGACTCAGAAGTTGTTTCAGAAGATTCTTCACTTGTAGTTTCAGTTACATCAGTGGGAAAAGAAGACGACTCAGAAGTTGTTTCAGAAGATTCTTCACTTGTAGTTTCAGTTACATCAGTGGGGAAAGAAGAGGACTCAGAAGTTGTTTCAGAAGATTCTTCACTTGTAGTTTCAGTTACATCAGTGGGAAAAGAAGACGACTCAGAAGTTGTTTCAGAAGATTCTTCACTTGTAGTTTCAGTTACATCAGTGGGGAAAGAAGAGGACTCAGAAGTTGTTTCAGAAGATTCTTCACTTGTAGTTTCAGTTACATCAGTGGGAAAAGAAGACGACTCAGAAGTTGTTTCAGAAGATTCTTCACTTGTAGTTTCAGTTACATCAGTGGGGAAAGAAGAGGACTCAGAAGTTGTTTCAGAAGATTCTTCACTTGTAGTTTCAGTTACATCAGTGGGAAAAGAAGACGACTCAGAAGTTGTTTCAGAAGATTCTTCACTTGTAGTTTCAGTTACATCAGTGGGGAAAGAAGAGGACTCAGAAGTTGTTTCAGAAGATTCTTCACTTGTAGTTTCAGTTACATCAGTGGGAAAAGAAGACGACTCAGAAGTTGTTTCAGAAGATTCTTCACTTGTAGTTTCAGTTACATCAGTGGGGAAAGAAGAGGACTCAGAAGTTGTTTCAGAAGATTCTTCACTTGTAGTTTCAGTTACATCAGTGGGAAAAGAAGACGACTCAGAAGTTGTTTCAGAAGATTCTTCACTTGTAGTTTCAGTTACATCAGTGGGGAAAGAAGAGGACTCAGAAGTTGTTTCAGAAGATTCTTCACTTGTAGTTTCAGTTACATCAGTGGGAAAAGAAGACGACTCAGAAGTTGTTTCAGAAGATTCTTCACTTGTAGTTTCAGTTACATCAGTGGGGAAAGAAGAGGACTCAGAAGTTGTTTCAGAAGAGTCTTCACTTGTAGTTTCAGTTACATCGGTGGGAAAAGAAGACGACTCAGAAGTTGTTTCAGAAGAGTCTTCACTTGTAGTTTCAGTTACACTACTAGGAGTATCAGAAGATTTTATTTCTGTTGTAACATCTCCGATAAGATTAGATGTCTCCAACAATATTTCTGATGGCATTCCACTATTTAAATCATATTTTGTAAGATAAGAATGTGAAACTGGTCCACTTTGTAAAAATACTTCAATAGTGGTTTTATTTAAATAAACCGCGGTTGAGTAACGAAAATCATCGGACTCTGCATGAAACGTTGTTGAGTTGAGTGAATAGTTCATTTCTTGACTTGTTTTCACCAGAATATCTGGAATGTTAAAATAAAATATAAACTAACATTTTCAAGTATATTCAATATTTTTTCGATAATCAATACTAATACTCAATGCTCTTATATAAATTGATATATTATATATTTTAATTATACTGATGAAATCTAATCTTTGAAGATTAAACTTTTATTCCATTTAAATAATTAGGAAAAAACATCAACAAATATTTGAGAGAGTTTAATTTCTTTGCGAGAACAGTTTTTTAAAAGTGCTGAATCATTTAAATTTTATTTTAAAAATACGTATTTACAATACCAAAAATACCTTTCTCTTCTACTAAAATAATAAATGCTTCGACACATTCTCATAAACTTTCTCATATTGTGTATTTTAGCTTCGAAGAAAATGTAAATTGTTTGCAAACCACATTAAAAATTATTTGTAATGTGTAAAACTAAAAAGATATCCTATTATTAATGAAAAATTATTCCCAGGTACCCATTTTTAACTCAATCTTCAAGGTCAATTTCTAAATATGATGTTATTTTTTTTTCTTTTTCGAAAATCAGTCATTAGGAAACTACTGCTGTTAAATAATTGAATGTTTATATGAAGAACAAATGAATACAATTATTTATAATATAAGAAACTTACCAGGTAGGCTAATAATTTTTTAACCAAATCATTGGAACCATTTATAAAACGTTTAAAATGTTTGAAAAAGCAGGTATCTGTAAATCACCTATAAACGAACTTTTACCCCAAAAATACGAATACAGAGTTATTTGTCAAACCACAAAATCCTCAGATATACATTTTAAACAAATTCGTTATCGACATTTTTAAAATGTTTAAAATGTAAAAACAAATCCTCATTAAACTACCCTTAATTTGAGGCTTATAGTTAAAAAAACATAAAAGGTTATATAAAGTTTGAACAAAATCTATCCAATCGTTTTGGATCCGTGGCCAGGGACAGACAGACATACAGGAACAGACAGAATTATAAAATAAACCTTTTTTGGGTTCGGCTTAACATAAAACGTAAATATTTATAATTATCTGAAATCGATTGTTTCAAGGTTACAATACTTTGTCTTGACATGAGAAAGTAAAAAGTGTAATCGGGAGGCTCATCAATAATGTTGGATGGTTTTTAAACAATGTTTACTTTGATTTATTAATTATGTTCTTACTAAGGATTGTAGGAAACATGGACGTAAATCATCAAGGTACCAATGGATAGTCTATATTTACGAGGAATTAAATATTATGTATCCCCACTATAGTCAATTAACTAGTAGATTAAACACCGGAGTATAGTGTTAACTGACAGCTAGCAGAAGATTTTTATTGTAAACATTGGTTAACAGACACTAATGTTGACCTCTGTGGGAATAATTATTATTTTATTAGTAATACTAGATCATCGATCTAAAGTATTAATAAACGATTATAATAATACTTCACTGAGGATTATTGTACAATTGGCTTTTAGTAACTTAATGAAAGAACAAAACATGTTAATTAAACTTTGATGTTTTTTGTCTCGCGTTCGTGGCAGCAAGAGAATAGGTTAAAGTGTATTAAATAATACATCAAAAAGTATTATTATTATTAAAATATGCTACATACTAGACCCTTCCCCCCACCGCATTATTATTTTCAACACCCATATTGAAGAATCATCATAGAGACTACCATAACATATGAGTGATTATCGACATTTTTATGAGGAATAAATTGAATTTTCAAAATAAAATATAGCCTATGTTACTCGCTGACAATGTAGCTTTATATTGGTGAAAGAATTTTTAAAATCGGTCCAGTAGTTTTTGAGTTTATCCATTACAAACAAAAAAACAAAAAATCAAATCTTTCCTCTTTATAATATTAGTGTAGATAATACGAACCTAAATACACATTTTTAGAACCAAACTGATTATTAACCTGTCTCACAAAAAAAATAAATACTATATTCGTTACATTTTAATTTTAAAACAAGATCACAATTTTTAAACTTAATTTTCAGGTCGGCACACGTATTCAATACTGGGCACAAATCTTGAATAGGTTTTACTTACTTGACACTACGCAAAAGAAAATGGTTAAAATCCATTTGAATGAAGGTTCATAACGTTTAGTTATAAAACACTTGAAAAATACGAAAGCGACCATTTTAATTTGAAGTATATAATTTCACTTGATGAAGTGGTTTTTAGCCAAACATGTTAACCATTTTCGATATCTCCCTTCAGTGTTCACATGCTGAGTGTCTACTGATAAAAAAATAAACCCCACACACTGTCAACATTTAATATCTGGACTTTGTTTTAGAGCAAGATTATAATCCTTAAGAGATAACGATTATAAAGTGGAAAATCAGTGAATCGATATTCAGAAAAGAAAAAAAAATCAATTTGCTTTCTATACTAGGAGTTAAGTTTGATAGAGGTCCTACACTTTTATAGTTTTGATTTAGTTTCATGTTTTTTTTTTAATATAACGATTGTGATCAACACTTGAGTAATCAACTACTTAATATAAGTGATAGGGAGAGAAATAGGAGTTTAGTGCAAGTAATTTTCTTTTCATTTTTCATTTATTTGAAATATTTAACGTGCACTTTCTGAACCGACTGATTATATAAGCACGTGACCTATAAACTAACTTAAATATAGAACAGACACAACACCCAGCCCCCGTCCGTTAATTCATCGCTGTGAAAGGGGGAAACCCACTTTTCACCAATGATGATTTTTTTTCGGCCACGCCAGGAATCGAAACCAGGACCTTTAATAAAGCAGACAAACATGCTACCGACCGATATAAGGTGTCGGGCCTAAAGGAAGTCACATGATGTGATAGACCTCGACCGATTTGATTGCCGGCTAAAGGGAGATCTAGGTTTGAATCTCGGTTGTACAAAACTTTCAAAGTATAATAATTTATAGCTGTGGTTTTCCCATTATTTCTCCACGTTAATGTAGGGGACATTAACACTCTCTACCTTCCTAATCCTTACCACGTGGATTAATCCTTTGACTTAGTTTTGTGTTAAAAAGTTTTAAAAAACTCGTATCGGTAGACACGTGGTATATATTATATCAAGCGCATTTACTGAGATGTATGAGCTAGAAATCTACATTTCGAAAATTGTGTTATTAAGATCGATTATCGATTATTTAGTTCTAAGCAAGAATCGGGGGTGTCTAAGAATTGAGCTTGACTACGAAATTGGGAGCGTGGTCTTTTGTGTACTTGGTCAAATGGTGACCGAACGAGGGAGGGGGGGACATATCACATGTCAATTTTAACAAGTTATGCTTACCTTGGCAACACTCGATGCTACGCCACTGACAAGCACGTATAGGCTATACTTTCAAACTACAACACTACTAATTATTATTAATCACCGCGTCTTACTACCTGCTCAGGTTGTACACATATTATGTGAAAACACTCTTTGACAATTTTTTTAAATTGTTTTCTTATGTATGATACATCTTTTTGAATTTTGATTATTATGCTGTTAACGGATATATTGTCGGAATATTTCTATCACAATTGGTTCAAAAACAAAAACGTAATTAAAAAAAACATATTTTACTATGCTGTTTACAAATGTTGTCAGAATATTTCTTTTACACTCGGTTAAAAAGAAAAATGTAATTAAAAAAACTCATATTTTTTCCCCACATATTAGTAATTATGAACGTTTTTTAATTTAGCCGATGACTTTGATTTATAGCACATCTCTGATAGGACACTAGCAGTGTTAACCCTCCACTTTCCTTGGTAACGTTTTTACATAACAACAGTGTCTTAGCGAAAACGCTCTTCATGTTCGTCACTAACTCCACCAAGAGTTAATGGGGGAAAACCCGCCTCAGTGGCGTAGTTAGCTAACGCGCTAGTCGTGTTGAGATAGACTGCCGAGGACGGGGAGATAGAGGTTCGAATCTCGATCGGGCGAACTGGGAGGGTTTTTTCCTAAATGGTTTTACACACTCCCTCCACGCAAATGCGGGTTCACATCCTACAAATTCAACCTTCTCAATTCCCAATCCATTAGCGTAATTAGCACTTAAGCGTATAGCCCGAACGGGTAGTAAGACGCGGTGCTAAATAATAAATAAAAAATGGGGAAAAGGCCAAGTATGAGTGTAAAAGAGAATCTTTAGTGAAATAATGCTTCATTGGGGTTTTTACGCAATTTCATGCAAGTTTTTTTTTCTAGCACGGCGTATTATTTATTACGTTGCGTGGAAAACCATTTATGGAAAATCTCTCCCTGTGTACCCGACTAGGATAGAAACCCGATTTCCCCGTCTTTGTCAGTCTAGTCCAACACGAGAGTAGCGCGTTAGACCACGCAGCCACCGAAGCAGAGTACCTGGTAGTTTTTTGCTTTATTTTTTTCCCCAGGGAAGATCTGGCCACATCTTTAAATGCCGTAGGCCTACAAGATGCTAGTTCAACTTAATTCAGAGTAGAATCAAATGTTTTATCTGCGGTAAGTTTCGTCATCTGTGGACCAACAAAAATACAGTACCTTCTTTTATCTTTTCATCACCCAAGCAGGGGAATTTCTGCTGCAAATATAAAAAAATCGTGGTTATCCGTCTTCATGACTTTGACAAAGATTTTTACTAAAACAAGTTTTATATGAATTGTTGGTGACCTGGCGGTCTAGGGGTAAGGTGTCAGACTTCTGGTCTGGCGGCCGGGGTTCAATCCTCGGTCCCGGCACAGATTTATTTGATTACCAAACCCTTCCTTCACCTCTGACAAGACATCTTGTGAATGTGAGGAATGCCAGGCCTCCACCGTGGTTCGGATTCCACGTTAAACTGTAGGTCCTTCATTTCATCTCACAATCACCCTACCATTACACATTAGCGTAAGTGCGTATTACCCGAACGGGTAGTAAGACGCGGTGCTAATAATAATATATGAATTGTTGGTGAGATTACTTTTGAGCCATCGACTAAAGGATCGTGTACAGCATCCCCCCTCTACCACCACCCCGCCCCCAATGGGGCAAGTTTTTTTGACGATTATTCCAAAGTGTCGCTGTGTAGTGTTTGTCCTTGGCTTGGTTATCCAATTCACAAATAAAGTAGCAATATTGTTTATCCTAATTGCATGACTAACAAGATTGCTATAACTCTTAAGCCACCATAAATTATATGTTACAGAAATGTTTGTAGTTATTTGTCTTATCAAGTAATAATAATAATAATAATAATAATATTTAGCACCGCGTCTTACTACCCGTTCGGGTTATACGCTTTAAGTACTAATTACTCTAGTGGATTAGGAATTGGGAAGGTTGAATTAGAG
>CABEEJ010002852.1:68452-98328 GCA_901482245.1 Timema douglasi
CTCTCTCTCTCTCTCTCTCTCTCTCTCTCTATATATATATATATATATATATATGAATAAGTGCGGTTTAAATAAACTAATTCGTTCAAATTTTGGAAATAAAAGACTCACAAATATATATAGTAGGATTTTAAAAAAAATTAATAAAAAATTAAATACACACGCATGTCTATAAATTATTCGTATGGAAAAATTAGTGGTCAAAGGAAAGTCAAAGTTAAATGTGGGTGATTGAAAATAAGTGTTTAGATAATGGTCAACGTATTAATCCTGACTTGCGAAAGAATAATTACTATTGTGATTATGTGGGGCTCATATTTATAACAATGCAAATTAAAATAAGTATTGTCTTAGCATAGCACCATTTCACACATTTACCATGCGAGTTCTTATACCATAGTTTACCGTTCCTCTAAAAATATGTAACATTATTAGTTAGTTAATTTGCGCGTCACTTCTTACTACCCGTTCGGGCTATACACATTTACGAAAAAGGGTTAAGGATTATAATGGTTAAAGTAGAATGTTTAAGTAAATGCGCCCGAATTTGCATAGAGGAAGAAGGAAACGATTTTGGGGGAAAAAAATACTCAGTAAACCTGGCCGTGATTCTAACCCCAACCTCCCTGTCAACAAAAAACTGTGCCTGACTAGGTTGACGCCTTAGACCACGTGTCCACTGATGCGAGTGTAAAATGTAATATGTGCATAACTAATCGTCCTTTGTATACCCCAATTTTCTTACCAATTAGTCGGTGACCTGGCGGTCTAGGGGTAAGGTGTCAGACTTCTGTGCTGGCGGCCGGGGTTCAATCCTCGGTCCCGGCAAAGATTTATCTGATTACCAAACCCTTCCTTCACCTCTGACAACACATCTTGTGAATGTGGGGAATGCCAGGCCTCCACCGTGGTTCGGATTCCACGTTAAACTGTAGGTCCTCCATTTCATCTCACAATCACCCTGCCATTACACATTAGCGTAAGTGCGTGTAACCCGAACGGGTAGTAAGACGCGGTGCTAATAATAATAAAAATAATCTTACCAATTGACATAACTGTTAGCTAGAAAAAAGTTACAGTAACAGTATCTACTTTCACGTATTCATACGTCAGCTCATGTAATCTGCAGCTATCACTTGTATTAGAATATATCAATATCTATTACAATAACATTAAACACTAAAATGTTATCAATGGTGATTGAAAAATCATGTTTGTATTATTATTTTTAAATGTGCTCCAAATGTACATTCTTGGGAAAATCAAGGTATAGTTAAACCACATCTTACCACCCTTCGGAGGAATATACATATTTTCATTAATGAGATAGAAATGCTCAAGGTTCAAATTTAGAGGAAATATTCCCGTATTTACTCGGAGAAAGAGAGTGAGAACTCATCTCAGTAGAACCGGTCAGGATTCAAACCCCGACATCACCATCATAAGATCAAGCAAGAATGAGGTATTAGCCCTCACACCCACCTGTACGGTTAATTCCACGTCAATGTTACTCCATATACTTAAGATCTTTTGTCCTTAGTTCATTGCCCGTAAGAAATTGACTCTAAAAAAAAAGCATTGTACACAGAGCTACTAACTGTAAATCCGGACTACGTAAGACTCCGTAGAAGTTGGATCTACCTTTAGGGAATGCAGAGCCGTGGGAACAAACTGTTATATTCAAGAATTTTTATTGTTTTGCAATTTTCTTTTCGGAAACGGTTTGTTCAAGAATAGACGCATGTTGATTAAGTTATACTTTTTATTTACACACTTCCTCTATAATTTTAAAAGTGATCAACTATCAATAAAATGGACATTTTTCAATAGAAAACTCTCGGATCCATAACAAAAAATAAGAAAATGTAACACCTAATAAACATTGATACATTATCTTAGAAGAGGTATTGAAAATATTACTACAAAAACCTCACTCGTTCTCAAGAAAACTGATATTTCTAAACGTATGATTTTTCCGCAAGACCTGTCCGATAACTAGTGCCATCTGCCGTTTCCGTGATCCATCTGTACTTGTTGGCGCGGAAGGATACTTTTGTCGGTTGTGAAGCCACACCACTCCTTTCACCCTCCCGCCCCCCATCCCACAAAATAGGTTTTAGACTTGCACTCGACAGGGCCAAGGGTATTAAGGGGGCCACCTAGATAAGCGAGAAATCAACCCGCAAACGTTCAGCCTAACGCAATATTTAACTCTAGGATGCGTTAGTTCAAAATATGGTTCACTCCAAAATAGAAATCGAAAAATTCCAACAGCGTTCTTTTTCCCAAACAACCCTTATATATATATATAAATCATATTAATATTTCAATTACCCACTTCGGTACCCGTGCTACTCTCGCAGTAGACTAAACCACCGATGACGAGGAGATCGAGGTTGAAGTCTGGCATTCCCCACATTCACAAGTTGTGATTAATACACTTCTTGTCAGAGGTGAAGGAAGGGTTGGGCAATCAGAATAAATCTGTGCCGGGACCGAGGATTGAACCCCGGACCCCCAGCACAGAAGTCTGACACCTTACCTCTAGACCGCCGGGTCACCTAATGGAAGCAATTAAAGGTGGAATAGTGGTTGAAGAAAATATGAATATAAAGGCATTAACTAAACTGACCCGGGCACAGTTCAAGAACAATTGATGATAATGAATAATTAATAAATGCATTTGCTGACATACATAACAAGTACTGAATCAGAAAAAACTGGCTTATTTACATCATTTATTTCCTTTGTGGACAATGCACTTTTAGATTTAGTAGCATAGAATATTTTCTGTTACGTCATACAAGAATGAGTAGTTTAAATTTATCAAAAACAATCTGTTAGTAATTCGTGTTTGCGTAGAAAACATCGCAATGCTTTGAATATTTTGAGAATCTTAAGTAAGTTTTAAAACCTTTAGTGGTTATTATTAGTTTATTTTATTTTGTTTCAAATGGCTCTTCAAGCAATGCACGGTGAAATACGTCTTCAAATAATTACTAAATATTGATTTATCGTGGTATTAATTTACATTAAAATATAATTTGTTGTTTCTCTAAGGCACTTTTAAATCGTGTAAATACATTAAACCTGTATAATTATATATATTACTTGTATATTTCAAACAAGCAGATATATTGTTGTGAGTACCTATGTTTATTTAAATACAAAGATAACTTGTAGTCGTGTGAATGGAAACAGACCAAGTGATAGATCTAAATTTGTAAATATATGAGGTATTAAACTAATCTATATAAAGTGATATATACCAGCTTTTAACCGTCGCGGCTTCGCCCGCAATAATTGATAACATCTTTTAATTTTTAATTAAACTGTTTTAGTCATAAATCAAACTTTTTTTTCTTCCAAATATCTATGCGTTTTTCTCAGTTCTAGCTGTAAATAATTTTGCCGTATTTTAATTATCCCTTTTAAATATTTCGTAATAAAAGAAATATATATTATTAAAGTTATCAATTATGTATTTTTTTAAATTGTTACCTTCATAATTAGTAAGATAAATAAATAAATTAAATAATATTTTTTTCGAACTACATATCTAAAATCACATCATATTTATTATTTATTAGTATAAAACTACGTCACACTAGTTAATATTTAATTTAATTACAAATTATCAAATCATAAATTCTTAAATAGCATCGTTTCAATCACATTATAATCATATTATATTTATTATTATTTAAAATCAAAAGTTGGGAATAGTCCTATTTGTTATTCCAGGACATTCTCTACCAACGTACAAAGTTTCATTCGAATCCGTTCAACAGTTTTGGCGTGATTGAGTAACAAACATCCAAACATCCAAATCACAAACTTTCGCATTTATAATATTAGTGAGATATATCTCACAGCTTATATTGTGAAATGGTAATGAGACGCTATTTCTAAAAAAAAGAATGAGATGTGTTTTTTTTCTTTCTAATACTAAGTTTAGAAAATGAGATATGAAAACACGGGAATATAGCTTAAAATAAATTCTATTTCAATAGCATGGGAAAGAAATGGGAATTTCAAAGTTAATATCACATCTGGAAAACTTTCCCCAACGCCCCTGGCCAGGATGAGAATTATCACCTTTCCTTTATTAGCGATCATGTGCATACGAATCTAGGTGACCTTGGATCCATCTTAATCGTTCCTGTGACCAAGGAGATATATTACTAGTCTAGGACTCCGTGGATCATACTGTGTTCCTACCTCAAACAATTTATTAATATACGATCTTGTTCCCATAACCCGATATTATCATTTATGTAGATCAGTTAAATGTTTTCCAATACATATTTTGAACAAATCTAGTGAGTTTTAAGTACTAACTTTATTGTTTAGTTATCAAACTTATTTTCCCCCCACAGCTCAGTGCTTGTTGGGGTTCAACGTCTTCATTCCTTACACCAACAAAACAGGGATTAGAAATATGTAATTATTTCGGGAAAGGTACCCGATTTTTCATGGAGAAAAGGTGAAAAGCTATTTAGGAAAATCACCTTCAGTACACCCGTACGGGATTCGAACCCCGATCTCCCCGTCACCAGAACTCCAGTTCAACACAAGGTAGACGCATTAGATCATGCAAATACCAAAGCCAGTAAAGTATACTTTAAGGCGATTGACCCTTTTCATTTGGCGTGGGAATGAAGAGCCGTGGGAACGAACAGTTATCTTCAAGAATTTTTATTGTTTTGTAATTCTCTTTTCGGAAACGGTTTGTTCAAGAATAAGAACATGTTGATTAAGATATATTTTTTATATGTTCATCTCCTCTATAATTTTAACAGTGATCAAATATCAATAATTTTGACGTTATTCAATATAAAACTGCCGGCTGCATAACAAACAATAATAAAATGTAACACCTAATAAACATCGATACATCATCTTAGAAGACGTGTTGAAAATATTAGCATAACAATTTCAGTCGTTCTCGAGAAAACTGATATTTACATATGTATTATTTTTCCTCAAGACCTGTCCGGTAGCTAACGCCATCTACGTTTTCCGTGATCCATCTGTTCTTGTTGGCGGGGAAGGATATTTGGTTCAGCTGTGAAGCCACGCCACGCCTTTCACCCTCCCACAAAATAGGTTTTAGACTTGCACTCGACAGGGCCAAGGACCTTAACAAAGTTACCTATTTGTTGAATTCGGAGCTATTTTGCGAAACAGGTTGTATCTCCACTTGACGCATACAAGCTCTAAGCACAACCACACTTAAACACCAATGAACGAAACAGAAAGAGAGGGAAGGAACGAACAATTTACCCTGCGGGGCCTCTTTTCTATATACTGATAACACTCCCCCTCTTCCGTTGACAAGTTTACAATCTCACTCTACTATTGAACTGCATTGACTTGCATTTCAATTTAATTATTTTTTTCTTGTTTCCTAGTGTAGATAGACATATGCTTCTACGAACGTTTTTAACCTACATGTTGGCAGGAAGATTCCTATGGGACATTTTAACGGCCAAACAAAATAGCCTGAGCTCTGCACAGTATTATTTTTAAAAGATAACACGTTTACAAAGAAAAAGTTCCTTAAATATCAGAAATATAATTTTAATGACAATGTAAAACTATGTTTAGAACCATTTATGAATTTATTGTTTTTGTACTCAAGTTATATATTTAAAACATAACTACATTAACATAAGAAACCCTATCTTGACTTTCCTTTACGTCAAAGTCAAGCAACGTCTTAAACGTGGGAGAGTAGGGGATACAAAACAAGGTAAGTGTTTTTGCTGTTTTCATACCAAAATATTTTTTGTTGAAAATAGGTAAATTATTTCTCCAGTAGAAGCCTACTTTAATTTTCTTCACGTGATGATATCAACAGTCGTTGAATATATCTATCAAGGGTGTACTGGAATTTAAGGACAACTCTCTATCTTCATTTAAAAAGTTTCTCATCTAATGCCGCTATTCTCACGACAGATATTTAACAATTGTTGATATCAATATGTGAAAAAAATCAAACTCTGTTTCTACTGAAGAAATCTTTTTTTTGCCATAAAAACTTCAACACTTACCGTTCCTCGTGCCCCCTACATCCCCACCTCAAGTACAATAGATATAATAATATTTTTAACAAACTGTTTTTAGGGGAGAAGCCATAGTGAGTTCACCATGCTGGGGACCGGTTTGCCGTTGATCGGCAATTTGCACCTCATGAACATCTTACTGTACCCGTTGGTCGTCATCAGCGGGATCCTCTTCCTCTACCACACTATCCAGCAACGGTCCAGGAGGTTCACGTTGGGGAATATGATCCCCGGGCCACCGGGATTACCCCTATTGGGGAATGCTCTCGATCTGTGCACGGCACAAGTCAGCTGAAGGTATAATCATCACTGACCACTACGCCGTTTATAAATTCACGAGCCTCTCCATGTTTTTTATTTGTTATGTTTTAGTACCATGTCTTACTACCATTTCGGGTTATACGAATATACTAATTACACTAATGCGTTAGGGGTGCGGAAGAAGACATACAATAACGCTACCATACACCGATTATTATCATTAAGCCATACTATAAAACTAATACTTCTATAGACAAATTATCTTGAAGACATACAAAACAGCTACTGTGTACAAACTATCTTGAAGCCATACAATAAAACGACCATGAATATATTATCTTGAACTAATACAAAAACAACAAAATAAATCAATTATCTTGAAGTCATACTTGTGCGTACAATCACACTACCATACAAAAATTCCTAAATGTTCACGTTCTTTATAAAGTTTGATGTGATGATTACAATATTTTTATTCTCCTTCTTCTACAGAGATATTGATAAAATCCCTGAAGATAGCCAAACCTTATGACCATCATGGGATTGTGAAATTATGGGTGGGCCCCAGGCTCGTGGTGTGTTGCAACAATCCGGATGATGTTGAGGTAATATCACTATGGTGTGCATGCTCTAGGGTCGGTGGGGATTGTTACGTTGTTGCAGTACAGTGCTAATACTCTTTAGTTGAAAATTAAAGGCAATATGAGGTAGTTATAATTGGTTGCAATCGTGGTTGATAATGGATATACAGCCAATAATAGAAAATCATTTAAATAATATACATGAATTCCTGTGAACTGCAAGTACGTCCGTTACAAATGATAATTTCAGCCAGTGTATATGCATTCCTGTGAATGTCAGTTATTCCTCACAAATCCTAGCTTCAGATAATTGTGTATGCATTCATGTGACCAGAATATCTCAATCACAGATGATAACTTCAACCCATTGTGAATGAATTTGTGTGACCAGCATATATCCATCACAATTGATAAACTTCAACACATTGTGTATGACTTATTGTGAATGGCATGTATTCATCACAAATTATAACTTCAACCCATTGTGTATGCATTATTGTGAATTTGAATGTATCCATCACAATGAAATAATAACATCAACCCATTGTGTATGCATTATTGTGAATGGCATGTATCCGTCACAAATAATAACTTCAACCCTTTGTGTATGAATTAATGTGAACTCCATACATACATCATAAATTATGAGTTGATCTCATTGCGTATGCATTTTGTGAATGGCATAGATCCTTCACAAATTATAATATTTTTAGTCAATTAATATGAATTATTGTAAACAGAAGTATATTCGTTTCAAATTATCATTTTCACCAATACTTTAGATCACCGACTGTGTTCAGGTGACAGCATAAACGCCAACTACGAGTCACGATGATAGTGTTCCTGATAGCTCTGAATAGCCAACGAACTCACACGTTCATTAAAAACTCTGCCTTAAGGCAATTGGCCCTTTTCATTTGGGGTGGAAATGCAGAGCCATGGGACGGTTATCTTCAATATTTTGTATTGTTCTGCACATTTCTTTTCGGAAACGATTTGTTCAAGAATAGAAGCATGTTGATTAAGTTATACTTTTCATATACACACCCCTCTATAATTTTAACAGTTATCAAATGTCAATAATTTTGACATTTTTCAATAGAAAAGTGCCAGCTGCATAACAAAAAATAAGAAAATGTAACACCTAATAAACATTGATACATTTTGAAGAGGCGTTGAAAATCTTAACATAAAACATTCACTCGTTCTCGAGAAAACTGATATTTCCAAACGTATGATTTTTCCGAAAAATTTGTCTGGTAGCTAGCGCCACATACTGTTTCCGTGATCCCTCTATTCTTGTTGACGTGGAAGGATACTTTGATCGGTTGTGAAGCCACGCCACGTCTTACAGCCTCCCGCCCACCATCCCACAAAATAGGGTTTAGATTTGCACTCGACAGGAACAAGGGCCTTAAAATATGATTGATAAATTGGCCTGAGAACGAAACTAGTCCTAGCTTAGTTGCGCCAAGAAAAAAATCTTGGGTTCGACTCGTGTACCCGGGTGTAATAGTTTTTAACTATGTCCACACGAGACAGTCAATTCATACGGTGGAGAACTTACTCAGGACTCACTCTAGCCCTTGTCAATCACAAAACGAAACAAATAAGTCCATGTCCTCCCCCCCCCACCCCCCAAACCAGGATTGATACAAAACAGGTGACCTGGCGGTCTAGGGGTAAGGTGTCAGACTTCTATGCTGGTGGCCGGGGTTCAATCCTCGGTCCCGGCAAAGATTTATCTGATTACCAAACCCTTCCTTCACCTCTGACAAGACATCTTGTGAATGTGAGGAATGCCAGGCCTCCGCCGTGGTTCGGATTCCACGTTAAACTGTAGGTCCTTCATTTAATCTCACAATCACCCTACCATTACACATTAGCGTAAGTGCGTATAAGCCGAACGGGTAGTAAGACGCGGTGCTAATAATAATAATGATACAAAACCAATCGGGAACTTTGAACTTTACATGCGCGGCAAACATTTCCTTTTCCCATACCAGGAGGTGTTTGGTTTCATGACATGCCCAAATCTTAGAAATCTTAAAAGATCGCGGACTGTCCAAGGTTTGACCTAAAGCGTCCCGGGGGAAAAAAACGATGGATTTGGTCACAATATCAGTCCTCTGATCAACTCCAGACAAGTAACGTTAGTGGTACACTAAGTTTACCCTGGAAGGTAGTCTTACCTTGACACACTACACTCGGGCCCTATCTTATAAGCTGCAACGTAGTATACCTATTCGAGATATGATTGCTATCTTACTTGATAAACGAAGTGTACATTATATTTGACTTCATACCATGCTCCTTCATACCCTCAGGACAGGGGACAACAGTGAGTCAAAACATTATGAAACAAAAACAGTTGGCTCCTAAACAAAACGCTTTTGTCCCAAAATGTCAGGTTTTAAGTAAGCACTTTCTAGAACAAATTTCTGTTTACTGCAAAAGTGGAATAATTCACTGAGATAGCAAAAAGTACATTTTGTGCCTTAATTTATTTTGTTTCATTCCAAAAATGATCTATCACATCTCAATTTGGATGTTCCTTCAAGAAATAACAAACTAGGAATAAGGGTTTCACTCAAGGGCACCCGCAGGATTATTCTCCAGGGGGGGAGGGGGGGTATAGAAAACCCCCCAGTAAGGCGGGTGGTCCGGGGGCCCTCCCTTGGTAAAATTTATTAAATTGAAGTCACAAAAAACGCTTTTTAAAGCAATCCTTCTCTACTGAAAATAAAATACAACATAAAAATAAGTCTCAAACCTATCCATATTCTTAGGTGGACTCTTGACCTTGACGATTTGAATGACGATTGTTGTTGGAATTGCTCGCGCACGCGCCAAAATATCAGCCCTAAAATCAGCAGGTGGGCCTGGTGACGGGCGCTGGTAATTAGTTTATTAGTTATAATACATAACTCTCTGTTGGCTGGGGACACTGTTTAAGCGCTAGTGTTGGCCTAATTCTAATATTTATACAACCTCAGAGTTTCAAGGGGGTGATTTCCCCCCTGCACCCCTCTTCGAGCGCCCCTGGTCTCACTTCCTTCAGCCATTTTTTTCCCCATCCAATTCCATCTCAAACAAATTTCAATAGCAATAAATGGCAAAACACTTGATACCGCAATTTAAAACCTAAGGGCGAGTGTGTAGGAGACACAAAAAAAGGTTAATAATTTTGCAGTTTTTATTTAAAAACATTTTTTGATAAAAATAAATCAAATATTTCTTCAGTAGAAACATACGAGTTTGATTTATTCATATGGTTACTTTAACAGTTGTTGAATATCTGTCAAGGGTATCCTGGAATTTAGTGAAAACCTTTTATCCTTATTTAAAAAGTTTCTCATCTATTTCCGCTATGCTCATGACAAATATTCAACAATTGTTGATATCACCATGTGAAGAAAATTAAACTTTATATTTCTATTTAAGAAATATTTAATTTATTTGGCAAAAAAAAAAAAAATGTTAAGTTATAAAAACTTCAAAAATACTTTCATTTTCTCAGGTACCCTTTACTCCCTCCTTAATAGGCCTTCGGGGTACACGTAATAAACTGAAGGGAGGTTTGGCGCATGCGTAGAAACAAAGGTTTTCACAGAAATCAAAGGTCCGCGTTTTAGCGTTGATCATGATTAAATATATTTTACGGTGACCTGGCGGTCTTGGGGTAAGGTGTCAGACTTCTGTGCTGGCGGCCGGGGTTCAATCCTCGGTCCCGGAAAAGATTTATCTGATTACCAAACCCTTCCTTCACCTCTGACAAGACATCTTGTGAATGTGGGGAATGCCAGGCCTCCACCGTGGTTCGGATCCCACGTTAAACTGTAGGTCCTCCATTTCATCTCACAATCACCCTACCATTACACATTAGCGTAAGTGCGTATAACCCGAACGAGTAGTAAAACGCGGTGCTAATAATAAAGGATATTTTAAAGTAATTTGAAACGTCTTTTTTTTAGAAGAAAAAACAAGTTTTCATCGATCCAAAAATACACTGACAAAAGCGGACTGAGTCGCGTACAAACCAAAACGTTTTTACTTGACGCGATTTCAATAAGTAGGGGCACGTCCAGTCAAATATTCAGAGTAAAATATTTTTAAAGTTAAACTCACTATAGAAATGAGGTAATCAATAACTGTAGGTATATGTTCCTCATATAATAAGATTCCCTTGTTGGATATCCTCGGATATCTGGGCTAATAGATAGAACACTTATACCTATAACCCTTTGTTTTTAAATAAAAACTATCATATTATTATTATTGACACCGCGTCTTACTACTCGTTCGGGTTGTACGCACTTAGGCTAATGTGTAATGGTAGGGTGATTGTGAGGTGAAATGGAGGACCTACAGTTTAACGTGGGATCCGAACCACGGTGGAGGCCTGGCATTCCACACATTCATAAGTTGTGATTAATACACGTCTTGTCAGAGGTGAAGGAAGGGTTTGGTAATCAGATAAATCTGTGCCGGGACCGAGGATTGAACCCCGGACCCCGAGAACAGAAGTCCGACAGCTTACCCCTAGACCGCCAGGTCACCTTTAAATTTTCTCTTAGTTCTGAACTAATTTTACAAGTAGAAATCTGCTAATTTTTATTTTATTTTAGCACCACGTCTTACTACCCGTTTGGCTATACGCCTATGTACTAATTAAATTAAAGGTTTGGGATTAGGAAAGTTTAATTTAAAGGAAATTCACCCACATTTGCGTGGAGAAAGAGTGAAACCTATTTAGGGAGAAAAAAAACCTCAGTGCACCCGATCAGGATCGAACACTGATCTTCCCTTCTTCGACAGTCTAGTCCAACATAAGATCAGCGCGTTATCCCACGCGACCACCGAAACAGATTTATTTTATTTTATCTATGTTATGCTAAGCACATTGTTACGCTCCAATTTTTTCCAGGCTATTTTGGGAAGTTCTGTTCATATCGACAAACCTGGGGAGTATGGCTTCTTCAAGCGATGGTTTGGAAACGGCCTTCTAATAAGTACAGGTAATTAATAATATACCTATACTTCTGTGCCTTTTAATTCTTAAGTAATTGTTTGCATTTATATTTTGGTTCAACATACAAATACATTATAAAATAACACACAGTGTGCATATCAGTGGCGTGTCGTAGAGGATCTAATAAGACGAGGACAGCAGGGAGAGTTGTTCTATTGGTATGTAGAAGAGAAGTGCCCTTGAAGTGTAAGAAGGTGTTGTACAGGGCGTACTTTGTACCCATTGTCACATATGTAGCAGAAACGTGGACATTACATGTAAGAGAGTCTAGGAAAGTGGAGGCCATGAGAATGCAATTTGTGAGGAGCATGTTAGCTGACACGAGGAGAGACAAGATTAGTAATGAAGTTATATAGCAAAGAGTGGGGTACATGGAGTATATGAGATAGTAGAGGAAGCAAGATTGAGATGGTATGGGTATTTATTGAGGATGAAGAAGGATGGGATGCCAAATAAAATGATGGCGATGAAGTATGTAGGAAAAGTACCGCAAGAAAGACCAAGAAAGAGATGGGAGGAGCAGATAATAGAAAGCGTGCAGGTGAGAGGAGGAGAATGGAAACGATTATAGGAGGAAGAATTTTGAATTATCGAGGAAGATGGCGGCATTTTACTAAACTGACCCAGCTACGGGCTGTAAGCAGCTGTTGTTGCGGTTTATAATGATGATGATGATGATGAGTGGCATGTCATGTCTGGTTGACTAGAAAGAAAACCCGGGAGTGTTACTATCCGATTGTGAATAAGTAATTTGATAACGGAAGAGTTTCTCCATGAAAATTTACAGTAGTTTATTCAAGTTTACAGTCCAATAAACAAAATTCTTGTAAACGCAAGAAGTTGACTCATGTGAAGAAGCTAATTAATGTAAATAAATTTGTTCAGTTTTTTCCAGAATAAAAACTAGAACTTTGTGAGGACGTTAGACTGTTAGAGTTCTTGACTGTTGGCTAGCACTTTAATAAGGGAAACGTAAATTAAATGTTGCTAATATAAAACAATTTTAATAAATTGATACGAGCTAAAAAACCATGACATGTTTTTAGGTTACATTTTACTATGAACAAATGTTGTGAGATAAATTTTTGTTCTCTCCTGTGAAATGAACATTCTTGGAGATAAGGTTTTTTAGAAACGACCAAGCCAATTAAGGTTTTACTACATACAGCTTTCCACTAATCTTCCCGGAAGTAAAGTTCTATAATGACAACATATTATATGTCCTAGGTGAAATCTGGAAGACGCACAGGAAGTTGATCGCCCCAACATTTCACCTCCACGTCTTGAAGTCGTTCATAACGCAGCTGAACACCCACAGCAACATCCTGGTGGAACGCCTGAACAAGCAAGTTGGCGGGAAAAGTTTCGATGTGCACGACTACGTGGCAGAGAGCACAGTGGACATACTACTCGGTAAACAGTCAATATTAAAATACTTACCTACTCTATGGCATCAGGACTCGTAAGTTCATCGCTGCACTTACAAAAATACGCCCATATATCCCTACCAAAGAGAGTTCTATCCAGTCTACCTCATTACACCCTATCCCTATATTAAGCTATAGTTCTATCCAGTCCACCTCATTACACCCTATCCCTATCTTGAACTAGTTCTATCCAGTCTACCTCATTACACCCTATCCCTATCTTGAGCTAGTTCTATCCAGTCTACCTCATTAACCCCTATCTCTATCTTGAGCTAGTTCTATCCAGTCTACCTCATTACACCCTATCTCTATCTTGAGCTAGTTCTATCCAGTCTACCTCATTACACCTTATCCCTATCTTGAGCTAGTTCTATCCAGTCTACCTCATTACACCCTATCCTTATATTAAGCTAGTTCTATCCAGTCCACCTCATTACACCCTATCCCTATATTAAGCTATAGTTCTATCCAGACCACCTCATTACACCCTATCCCTATCTTGAACTAGTTCTATCCAGTCAACTTCATTACACCCTATCCTTATCTTGAGCTAGTTCTATCCAGTCCATCTCATTACACCCTATCTCTAACTTGAGCTAGTTCTATCCAGTCCACCTCACCACAGCCAATCTCTTTCAGGTCCATTCTAATGTTATCTTCCCATCTGTGTCTATGTCTTCCCAATGGTTTCTTCCCATTGGGTTTGCCAGTCTATACCCTGATCAAGGTTCTAGATTCTCCCATTCGCGCTGCTCTCCGTAATCTGCGAGACTTGCTTATCCTAACAATGTCTTGTGATAAATACAGGGTATTTAGCTAATCAATATGTAACCTCCAATAATCCCCAGTAGTCTCAACCCTTTTTGAAGCAAATAACTTTCCAAGCACCTTGTTTAAGAACACCCTTTTTTCCATATAAGGTAAGAGACAACGTTTCACAACCATATAGACTAACCGGTAAAATTATTGTTTTGTATATTCTTAGTTATACATTCTTCGACAGCTGTAAGTGATCGAGTGTACTGATCGAGTAGTTACATTAATATAAGTTTACTCGTTTATTATTTCATATCTTAAGATAATTTTGAATTATTTTGAGCTAACACACCACTTCTTAAACATCGCGGGATTTCTGGACGGCCCTGTAGGTGAATCCTTTAAACGTGTGTAAAAACAGTTATAAACGTCATAGGTTTGTTTCGTGTGTACAATATCACCATGAAACAATCACGCACACGCACTATTGATGTATTTGTTTGTTTAGAGACGGTGATGGGAGTCAGTCGGAAGGAACAAACAAGCAGCACTTTCGATTACGCTATCGCTGTCATGAAGTAAGGATATTAACTTTGTGTTTATTTGTGTTGTGTTTTTGGTTACTGTATGTGTGAAAATGAAAGACTTTGAGTTTATGGTAGGTCATAACATATTATATGCACCTGAATTCAAAACATTCAGTCTTGTAATGCCCCCATATCTGTCTTCCCGACTCTCTGCATGTCTCTCTGTACCTGAGGCTAAAACCAAAGCAATTTTAAGGATGTCCTTCAAATTTGATACTGAGATGATATATGGTCCTAACTAAAAGCTAAACCATTATTTATATTTTATACCTAGAGTTAGTTCCCTTTTTATTTAATTTTGAAAAAAATCGACATTTATTTTACCAATCTTTGCAAAATAGCTTTGACATCTCAAAGTTGGCAACATCGTCCATAGAGGAAGTGCGGGTAATATGGAATACCATTTACTTTTTCATAAATAGCAAAGCATATTTTCACATGTTGTCACTGAGTTCCGTATTAAGTTTATAATTAATATGTTTTTAACTATTTTTAGTGTTAAATCTAAATTAATAACCTTTAATATCCAGCAGGAGCACTTAAAATATATTTGTGTAACAAATGAGGGCAATATGGAATAGGGAGGGAAAAATGGAATACGACACATTTTATATTGCAAATATTATGTGTAAAACAATAAAATTTAATAATAATGTCAAAATAGTTCACTTTCCAAATACTTGAAAAATGTACGGGCATTATGGAATAATAATATTCCTTATTTCCCAACTCGCCATTTTGGAAAACAATATTTTCGTAAGCTTATAATTATAGTAAAATAATGTTTTAACTCAAAAATAAGCATGAGTGAGCCTTAACCCAATGATTAATGTCGATTAGAATTAATAAGAACAGTAGAGTAAAGAAATATAGCATGATAAACACTAACCTGCAAAGGTTTTCGTGACAGCTAAAACAAACAATCGTCTCTCACGAAACCATCAGTTGAGCTGTCAAAGTGAGGGCGGCACTAGCTGTTCTAAATTGTTTTCTGTATTATTTGAAATAGTTGACGATAGATTGTGACACTTAACAGAAGAGAAACGATGATATCCCGTACTGACCGACTGTCCCTTAACACCAGCATTTCCTCTACATATAATATGAGGAGGTAAAAACTCAACTTTTGACTGATCAGTGTATTCAGGAAGACAATTAATTGTGATTTTCTCTCATTAGGATGTGTGACATAATTCATAGCCGCCTTGTTAAAGTTTGGTGTCATTTGGAAAGTATTAATAACTGCATAGGATTTGCTAGAGAGGAAGTGAAACTACTCGAAACTATTCATAAACTTTCATCGAAGGTAAGTTCCTTTTAATATATAAATTGTATTACGTTATTTTAACACGTTTAATGTTCGTTTGGTTTTTCCTTGCTCACACCACTTACCTTGAGAGGTTTCACCATGGAGAAGCTTTTAAGATGGGGCCATGGTGTAATCCGTGTTAGGCCTATTCTACACTAGCTGTTAAAACGCTAACAACCGCACCTTTGAATGAAACCCTTGTTATCAAGTTAGAAAATAAGTTTTCGTCTAGACCAGCGTTTTGGCCGCTACCTCTGGTGGCGTTAAAGCTGCCAGTGGCGGTTTCAACAAGTCTTTCAGCAGGAATAATAAATACTCTTACTCAAGATGGTATCACGTTTTGCAATATTTGCATTCACTAAACCAAGTAGATCAATAATTGAAACCACAGACATTCTATAGTACAAAAATAACTTCTCTGGGTACATTCTGTGATTTATAAACATAATATGAAAGTGTCCTGTTGAGACGGTTCGATAATGTGGGGTGAGTCCACCAACGTCTCTTTTGACGATTTTTTTTTATTATTTGCGAGTTTCCTCCAACAAAATAAAGGCCCGTTGACACGGTATTAGTTGACTAATGCAAGTAGACTAATTTGGCTCCGCGCGCACAGCTTGCACCGTGTAAACAGACAAACAAGCTACTAACAAGCAAGTCCACTTGCAAGTGAAAAAGTTGGTCACCTTCCAACTTTACTAATGCAAGTAGACAATTCAAAATGGCGGCAACTAAAGAATTGGTTGTGCGGGGGACACTTATTTGTGGAATGTTATGAAAAGAATGAGTTTTTGTGCAATTTTAAGCACCGAATTTATAAAGATAAGAATTCGAGGGATATTGCACTAGAGGATATTGTAAAGTGATATCAGGTGTACATATTCTCTAGAAGTTTCCAAAATAAAATGTTAGGCCTACGTAAATATTGGAAATGTGCCTTGTGAGAGATATTATTTAATATCGGTAAGCAAATATTATCAATAATTTGATCAAACCATTATTTCCTACCAATCATCGTGGCATGTGTAAATTTGTTTATATACAATCACAAAATATAATACAAAATTGTAATACCGTGATTAGTTCCGGCAACATAATATTCGCGTTATCGGCAAGTAAGGTATGAATGGCCGGCGGCTTTCACGTGAAATCTTCGGCACGTTTTCCAATCTCCGTATTTGACACTTTAACCAATCTTTATAAGTTTTAATTAATAATGTTCAGCCCACACACTTCAAACACTTTGTAATAATGCTTTGGAAATTTGAGTAGATACATAACATAATATTATTATCGCATAGCAAACCAAATCGTTAATATTTAAACCAATCTATAAATTAATAAATTATTATTTTTAAGGAATATTTTAGGCCTAGCAAGCTAGCATTTAACAAAATATTTTGTTATTAGTATACCAAAATTTAAAACAGGGTTTGATAAACCTGCATTAGGCCTATTTAAAAAAATGACCTCAGCTCAGTCAGCATCACGTTTGTCTAATGAACTCGGGTTCTTGGTCTCGATCCCAGACATCACTGAAAACTGTAACATTAGTGATATTAGGGCTCACATTTTACAGTAATAAATTGACGGCCGAGGGCAGAGATAAGTGTTGGGTCTGTTCCAGATTTAAGTTAGCTTGTATGTCTTGTACTGATGTACTGTGGCTAGAAGTTTCAGAAAGTGCACGTTAAACACCTGCAATAAATAATACAATACATGTCCAGGTATTCAAGACCAAGAAAGAAGAATATTTGAGACATAAATTGGCTGGCGTCAACAGGGAAATTGGTGACTTAAGTGACGTCACGCAAGCCGCTACTAAGGGAACGTATTTCGACCAATCGCGAGGCCTCAAAGACGATCTGGATGATGACGTAGGTAAGAACCGAAATGCTTTATTCACCAGTTTTTAAGATGAGGTGGAACAAGACGCGAGCTAAGGTCCATATTTTTACGGGAAAAAAAAGTTTTCAGCAAAAGTAAAACAAAAATTGCTTCAGTAGGTACGTTTGTTAATTTTTTAAATGTTTGTGTTGCCTTGGCGTTTCTTGAATATTTGTCATGGGCGTCACGAGGTTAGAAAAAAATATCTTTTACGTTAATTAAAAAGTTTCTGTTCTAACGCCACAATGTCCATGAGAAATATTCAAGAAACGTTTAGGTTATAATATGTATAAAATTAAATTAAGCCTATAATTATATTGAAGCAATACTTTGTTTATTTTGGCAAAAAAAAGGTTAAAAAAATACGGCTTAAATTCACATTCCCTTCCACCCCACATTAATTAAGAGCTCGTCCCACAACTTATCAACAGAAGAATTAGAGATAAAGATTAGGCTAAAACCAGAAAACGGATCGAAATGTAGCTTTCTGCGTTCTTCACTTGATAAAAACACCCTCGTACACCCAACAGGGATTCGAAACCTGATCGCCCCATCATCGGCAGTCCAGTCTATTGCGAGACTCAAGGATGTACCCAGGGGGAGTTTTGGAGGTTCACCCCCTCGCCCCCGACCCCCGAAATTTTATGAACAAAATATATATGGCCTTAATTATGGTTCAAATAATATCAAAATTAAGACGCAAGTACAAATTAAAATGCTGTGTTACCATAAAAAGCACTTAATAGAGATGTTTAATATTTAGAAATTGTCCTAGCATTCAACAGTTACGGGGGGCGGGGGGTTAAGTAGGGGTTTAAATGACAGTTCTGGCTCACTTTCTCCCATAAGATTAACATTGATCCACCTCCTTGAATGAGGTGGATCTTTTTCTCCCATAAGGTTAACATTGATCCCCCTCCTTGAATGAGGTGTATAACTTTCTCCCATAAGATTAACATTGATCCACCTCCTTGAATGAGGTGGATCTTTTTCTCTCATAAGGTTAACATTGATCCACCTCCTTGAATGAGGTGGATCTTTTTCTCCCATAAGGTTAACATTGATCCCCCTCCTTGAATGAGGTGTATCACTTTCTCCCATAAGATTAACATTGATCCACCTCCTTGAATGAGGTGGATCTTTTTCTCCCATAAGGTTAACATTGATCCACCTCCTTGAATAAGGTGGATCACTTTCTCCCATAAGGTTAACATTGATCCACCACCTTGAATGAGGTGTATCACTTTCTCCCATAAGATTAACATTGATCCACCACCTTGAATGAGGTGTATCACTTTCTCCCATAAGATTAACATTGATCCACCTCCTTGAATGAGGTGGATCACTTTCTCCCATAAGGTTATAACATTGATCCACCTCCTTGAATGAGGTGGATCACTTTCTCCCATAAGGTTATAACATTGATCCACCTCCTTGAATGAGGTGTATCACTTTCTCCCATAAGGTTAACATTGATCCACCACCTTGAATGAGGTGGATCACTTTCTCCCATAAGATTAACATTGATCCACCTCCTTGAATGAGGTGGATCACTTTCTCCCATAAGGTTATAACATTGATCCACCTCCTTGAATGAGGTGGATCACTTTCTCCCATAAGGTTATAACATTGATCCACCTCCTTGAATGAGGTGGATCACTTTCTCCCATAAGGTTATAACATTGATCCACCTCCTTGAATGAGGTGGATCACTTTCTCCCATAAGGTTATAACATTGATCCACCTCCTTGAATGAGGTGGATCACTTTCTCCCATAAGGTTATAACATTGATCCACCTCCTTGAATGAGGTGGATCACTTTCTCCCATAAGGTTATAACATTGATCCACCTCCTTGAATGAGGTGGATCACTTTCTCCCATAAGGTTATAACATTGATCCACCTCCTTGAATGAGGTGGATCACTTTCTCCCATAAGGTTATAACATTGATCCACCTCCTTGAATGAGGTGGATCACTTTCTCCCATAAGGTTATAACATTGATCCACCTCCTTGAATGAGGTGGATCACTTTCTCCCATAAGGTTATAACATTGATCCACCTCCTTGAATGAGGTGGATCACTTTCTCCCATAAGGTTATAACATTGATCCACCTCCTTGAATGAGGTGGATCACTTTCTCCCATAAGGTTATAACATTGATCCACCTCCTTGAATGAGGTGGATCACTTTCTCCCATAAGGTTATAACATTGATCCACCTCCTTGAATGAGGTGGATCACTTTCTCCCATAAGGTTATAACATTGATCCACCTCCTTGAATGAGGTGTATCACTTTCTCCCATAAGGTTAACATTGATCCATCACCTTGAATGAGGTGGATCACTTTCTCCCATAAGAATAACATTGATCCATCACCTTGAATGAGGTGGATCACTTTCTCCCATAAGAATAACATTGATCAATGACAGATTAGGAAATATTATTTTGGGTGTTTGACATTTCTTTCAAGTTTTATCTTGCACCCTCCTTACTATTGAGGTGAGTTATTTTCTCCCCTGCGAATAGTACTAAGAATTCTCAAAGTGACTCGGTGGCGGATCGGGAAATATTATTTTGGGGGTTGACAATTCTCTTGAGTTTTATCATTGATCCTCCTCACTGCGGAGTTTGATTATTTTATCTCACAGTGTTTGTCTTCACAGGGAAGGTGGGTCACTTTTTCCCATAAGAATAGCATTGATCAGTGGCGGATCTGGAAATATTATTTTGGGTGGTTGACATTAATTCTATCAAGATTTATCTTGGGCTCTCCTTACTATTGAGATGGGTAACTTTCTCCCATACGGATAATATTAAGACTTATCAAAGTAATTGAGTGGCCGATCGGGAAATATTATTTTGGGGGTTAGCAATTTTTCGAGTTTTAGCATTGATTCTTCTCACTGCGAATTTGGGTCACTTTCTCTCACATTGATCTTTCCCATAGTCAGTGGGTCACCTTATCTCATAAGAATAGCATTTATCAGTGATGGATAAAGGAATATTATTTTGGGTTGTTTAGCATAGATCCCCCTCACTTTAATATTGTTTGAATCATCCTATAAAAAAACTTTAGTGAAATTTGTTAACTTATTTTTATTTTTTTATTTTTAGGAGAGAAGAAGCGATTGCCATTTCTGGAGCATTTGATTGACACGAGTCAAAATGGAGGACCTATCACTGAAAAACAAATCAAGGAGCAAGTGGATACCATAATGTTCGAGGTTTAGTAGCAACACACACATACACACACACACATATATATATTAAGAGAACAATATTAATATACTCAGTTAATATCAAAATTACCTCTCATCGCTCGTATCGTAATCGGGGCATTAAACTTCTTGTGGGGAAGCTATGGGACTGATTTTGATAGTTGACCTCGGGTCACATACAAATAATATAGCCAGACTCTCAAATTCCAGATTAAAATGGTTGCACTCCTTTTGGCAGCTTGAGTCCTTCACCACTAGGATCGCTGCGGTTAGTCCTATCTTCACCCAGCAGTGACACTAGCGAAGCCCAGTGTTGAAGGACTCAATCTGGCAGGAGAGCAGCGAGACCCCCGTAAGGTTGAGAGTCTGTTTCTTACTTGTCTCTGCCTCAGGTACAATACGAGCGGCGAGCGTTAAGCGGCGTCGGCTACAACAAAAGCGGTAATTCCTCACATTTCTAAGCGGTACTCTCGTCCAGTTGCCAACGTGGAGTCAAGTTGAATGATGATCCAACGTCATTCCACAGATTTCTAGTTATGTCAATGCTCTTAAAATCATTGTCACAATCATTCCACAAGCATGGCATCGACCATACTTCCGAAATTAAGACTTCAACCTCAATGTTCTTCAATTTATGCAGGGATTTGCAACCTTTTTTTTTATGACGTTAGCAATTCACAAGTTAACGTTCAGGAAACGTCGTTCTCCATATTAAACAGTACAAACAAAAACTTGAGCGGTGACGCTATACTGCTTGTCGCTCGCCACCCATAGCTAGGGATAGCCTTAAGCAGGGGTGAACGGGGCAAGCACTCCTAGTCCAGCGCTAAGGAGGGCCTCACGCCTCAGGTAAAAAATAAAAAATATATGTATCTGCTCTTCGCCATCGCCACACTGATTCTACCCTCACATAGTCCCCTCTCCCACGGCTCTGTCGCTGTAATCGGAGAAGTTTCGCCTTTCGTGCTACCGCCCTATTGACTCACACTCCCCCTCTCAACAGCCAACCCCACCCCGCGCCACTCTACTTCAGTTTCAGTCGTCACCGTCAATTAGACCTGTGCTGTGTTTGTTTCCTTAGCTGCGGTTTACTTAGTTGAGTTTCAGTTTAGTAAATAAAATTTGCATGTATATGAAATTTGTGAAAATAGGCCAAACTGGACGCTTTTAACCGTGAGGAACCTCACATCAATATACAATGTATAGGGGCCCAGCTCACAGGATTTTCCCAGGGCCACGTAAGTGCTAGGGTCGTCCCTGATTGTAGCCGAGGATTAAGGAGATGAAGGGTTTTCATTTGGAAATCATGAAATACATCTTTTAATTAATAAGAACTATAGAATTTAATAAAAACTGTAAACACTTTTATAATTGATTAATTTATTATCATTAAATAAAATACTCAATACTTTTTTATTTATGAATTAATACATAACTTACTAAACTAATAATAAATGAAGAATTAAAAAAAACGCGTCTAACTGCGTGTATGAGATATTCATATATTTTTGTTTTATTGAAGCAGAAGGTGTAATTTAAAGTGTATGCACACACATTTGAGATGTGGTAGAGTAGGGAACCATTAAGGATAAAAACCTTCATGGCTGCAGGATGAGACTAGAAAACTCATCCTCCCCGTCATCGGCTAATCAGATTAGACGAGAATGACGTCTTATAGTCCGTAGGCCTAACAACGTTTATTTTTATCAGCGGAACTTATTACACGTCCAGATTATACGTGTATATATATATATATATATATATAAATATAAATTACGCTAATATGTTATGGATAGGTCAAGTTGAATTTTGAGGATGCGTACCAAAATTTGCATGAAGGGAGTGTGGAAAACCATGTAGGGAAAGCTACCCTCAGTACACCCGACAGGGACTATAGCCCCGATCTCCCCGTTAATGACAGTACAGTCTATTGTTAGAGCCAAGCCTCAGACAATTCACCGGAGAGGTTGAGCTGTATTTTATGTAAAGAATATATTTATAATATCATATACAATTCCACCACCGGAGAGGTTGAGCTGTATTTATGTAACAGACTATATTTATAATATATTATACAATTCCACCACCGGAGCGGTTGAGCTGTATTTATGTAAAAAATATATTTATAATATCATATACAATTCCACCACCGGAGCGGTTTAGATGTATTTATGTAACGACTATATTTATAATCTCTTAACATTATGTTTTGCTCTAACAGGGACACGACACAGTATCCGCTGGCGCCAGTTTTGTAATTTGTGTGCTGGGGGCTAAGCCAAGATATTCAGGTAACATTATCATCTTCATAAGGTAGGAAGGGCGTTAATAAACTTATATACAAACATATAACTATAGCAATACATAATATATATGATACTCGCGTTCACAAATATACATGTGCTACTTTACAGGAAATGAACTCGGTATATTTAGATAAGTGAGCATATGTGCTACTAATATTATAAATAATAATAATAGTAATAATAAAAACTCTTTGAGGTTTAAGCTGGGATGGAAGTAAACGCGAGTAAAAGAAATTTTTTGCACTTTTTGTTACAAAAATCTCTTAGGCCAGAACAAAAAAAGCTCGAGTAGATAGGTTTATTTGAATTATCTTCATTAATTAAAGTCAACAGTTCCTGAATATTTGTAATGGGCATCGCGTAATTTAAACCGGATAAATCCCACGATACCCTCGACAGCTGTTCGAGAACTTTTGATATTACGTAGAAAGTTAAACTAAAAATATCTTCTGGAGCAATATTTTGTTCGTTTCGACCATCCCTCCCTTCCATCCCACCTCAAGAGGTCACGGAACACAGACAAACCACTGTAAAGTCTTCTGTATGCTATCAACGTTCTAGGACAAAGTCCTCCAAGAGCTGGACGAGATCTTCGGCGACTCTGACCGTCCCGCGACCTTCAACGACACCTTGAACATGAAGTACCTGGAGAGGGTCATCCTGGAGACCTTGAGGATGTTCCCGCCGGTGCCGATGATCGGGAGGTTGATCAAAGAGGAGATAAAATTACGTGAGTACCCAAAGCTTGAACCCCTCGGATGGGTGAGCAGCTTGGACATTGATCGAGATCAAGGGCGAGTTTCATATTCAGACTTAGGGCCAGTTTCATAGTCAAATTTAGTACGCCTCAAGTGCGGCGCTACACTAAATACAAGACACCTACCTGAACTCGAATGGAATGGGCCAGTTTCCTATGCGAGAACGGCCCATTCCATTCTGGTTTAGGTAGGTGTAATCTTGTACTTAGTGTGGCGCCGCACTTGAGGCGTACTAAATTTGACTATGAAACTGGCCCTTAGTACTTCTCAAGTGTGGTGCTATACTAAATATAGAACGACACCTATCTATACCAGAATGGAATGGGCCCGTTTCGCATTTCAAACTAACCCAATCCATTCTAGTTTAGGTAGGTGTATTTAGTATAGCACCGCACTTGAGTAGTACTAAGTCTGACTATGAAACTGGCACTAAATTTCGTTCAAATCTGAGCTCCTAACCCTGCCATATTAGAGTAGCCATATACAGGGCGGTTGTACACACTCTGTACAAAATTTAATGGGAGATAGGGAACACTAGATCAAACTTTGTTCGTTAGTGATGAGTACTAGAGGACGCTGTTGGTCGGTGCGTAAAATGGCTGTTTCGCCATTCGTAACGCGGACTTAGTTCATGTAACGTAGAGCATTCCACTGATTCTGAGATATCTGACTGGCATGCGTTACTGTTGACTGTCGCTCCTTAGATTATTATTATTATTATTATTATTATTATTAGTGGGTGACCTGGGGGTCTAGGGGTAAGCTGTCAAACTTTTGTGCTGGCGGCCGGGGTTCAATCCTCGGTCCCAGCACAAATGTATCTGATTACCAAACCCTTCCTTCACCTCTGACAAGACATCTTGTGNTGAATGTGGGGAATGCCAGGCCTCCACCGTGGTTCGGATTCCACGTTAAACTGTAGGTCCTCCATTTCATCTCACAATCACCCTACCATTACACATTAGCGTAAGTGCGCATAACCCTAACGGGTAGTAAGACGCGGTGCTAATAATAATAATAATAATAATAATAATAATAATAATAATAATAATAATAATAATATTATTATTATTAGCACCGCGTCTTACTAACCGTTCGGGTTATACGCACTTAAGCTAATGTGTAAGGTGTAAGGTTATTGTGAGATGAAATGGAAGACCCACAGTTTAACGTGGGATCCAAACCACGGTGGAGGCCTGGCATTCCACACATTTACAGAAATTTATTCATTTACAAAAAAAAGGTATCTTTTATTGTTACCTATCTCGCATTACATTTGTACAGAGTCTCAAATCACCCTTTATAGTTGTATACATATAGTTCAATCGTTTACCCAACCTTTTACTGCAATATAGTCCAAAGTTTGATTCATGGCAAAGTCAAATAATACACCCGGGTTTTGATTAAATCAAGGATATCTGTTTCACAATAATGAAATGATATTTGAAAGGATAAGATGTTGGTTTTAGAGTTTAATTAGTCTGTAAGTCGTGTGTTGTTACGATCCTTCGGTTCAGAATGCCTCTAATGAAGCAAAAAGATCGAATTAAAGATATTTTTTAATCTATGAAAAGATTTAAAAACGATTATGACGTGTGTGTGAAAATTCGTTTCAGCTTCCGGATACATTCTTCCCGCCGAAACGACTGTTGTCATAGCACAGTTACAACTCCACAGGCGACCCGAAATCTACCCCGACCCGGAGGAGTTCAACCCGGACAACTTCCTGCCGGAGAACATGAACAACAGACACTACTACGCCTACATCCCTTTCAGCGCCGGGCCCAGGAGACTGCGTTGGTATGTCGTTTCCCGTTGTGGAGTCGTTATACCTTTCTGGTGTCGAGAACCTCAGGCGACGAGGGACCTCCTTTTGGGGTTGAATATTAAGGGCCGTATATATTTAGTCAAGATTTAGAGGTCAAACAATACGGCCCTTTAGTCTTCCTTACTGTGCAGAACGAGTTTTTCGAAGCTCACTACGGGTTATGGTTCCAAGAGCTAAGCCTCCCTTTAATAAATACCCTTCGTGCTCTGCGTCTTACTACCCATCCTAGCTGACCGTATAATTATACTAACGAGGAAGGATTAGAAATATAGAATTCAGGATAAGTGTATCCGTATTTGCGTAGAGTGGGAGTGAGAAACCATATAAGGAAAACAGCCCTCAGCATATATGGCCGGGACNATAGAATTCAGGATAAGTGTATCCGTATTTGCGTAGAGTGGGAGTGAGAAACCATATAAGGAAAACAGCCCTCAGCATATATGGCCGGGACTCAAACCTAGACCTCTTGATCACCGAAAAAACCGAAACCAGATGAGTTTGATTCCTTGGACAACGTGCTCACCGGTGTAAATATAACAAAGTCCAATTTTATAGGAATAACCTTATCTGATGGTTATGTAAACTATTATATATAATTTTATGTATTCATAAGTCAAGTCATGTTATATGCATCTGTCACTTTTGGGATATGGTATCAATATCCATAAAAGAACACTAGTAAAGTTGTAAAATGCTATTTTATTAATGTTGATCAAAAAATGATATGTCTATAAAAATTTCACTGTGGTGAAGCATTTTAAAATGATAAGACTTTAAACAATGTTGTTGTTTTTTCAGGTCGCAAGTATGCCATGTTGAAGCTGAAAGTGATGATCTCCACCATTTTGAGGAATTACAAAGTCATATCTGATACCCCACTTGAGAAATTCGCTCTTCGAGGAGATGTAATTTTAAAACGGGCTGATGGTTTCATGATTCGATTCGAAAATAGAAAGAAAACTAAGTGATTGAGATTTTACATTCATATAAATTAATTAAATATTGATATAAATCAGGTTGGGACATATTTCATTATTTTTTAATGAATATATATAAATATGTTAGTTATATTATTTATTTCAATATTTTAAAACGCTGTGTGTACAATATAGTTGCTAAAGTCCAATAAAATGCTAGAAAATCTTAGCTGTAAATTATTACTATTAATTTTGAAAATATGTTCTGATAAAACACCTATTTAAAAACATATTTTACTAGGCTTTTCTGTATCTGGCCAAAAGTTCTCGAATTAAATTACGGACTATGACAAGACTTAACACACATACACATATTAACATTCTAGATTCACTACCAATTCAGTCCTACAATTGTAAAAATTTAAATAGAATAAAATAGTTTTTAACTTATTTGGGATTAAAAAAAAGTAACAAAATTCGTTGAGCTACACTTATGGATGTTGTTGACATGACTATAACATGCCTCAGGAGACATATCATTAATTAAATCAAATTATTTCTAGGTGAAACCTCGGAATTTCCAATCCGGATCCGAACGTAAATCAAATTTGTATTTGTTTCGAAATTTCGAGTCTTTATATTTAGATGATTAGAATCGTAACTGAAATTTTGAATTAAAATATAGTTCATATTCTTATTCCACAGAAATTTAATTCAAAACTAAATGTTATTATTAAGAGAAAATTTAAGATCTTAACTATGGAATAGGATAAAGTCTTATGCAATAGTAAGAAGATCAAATAATATGCTTAAGTAAAGCGACTCCTCACGGCACTTCTAGAATTTTCTGTGAAGCAATTGGTCTGGGACGGGATCAAACTTGGCCTCTTTAGGGGAAATTAGAAGATAATTGAATAAATAGGCTCCTATCTAAAAAAAAGTGAGATTGACAGCAAGAGGATTCGTTGTGTTGACCATATGACACCCTCTATACGTAAATGTCGGCACTATCCTCGTTAACGTCGTGGACCATTCGGTAGATATATCTCTTTTGCGGGCTTATGTCATGGAATTTTAAAAATAAAAATATATTTCTTTTAACAAACAACTAAAAATCACCTTTTGTTGGAATGCTCTCTTATGATCTTTGCTTTAATTATACAAACACGTAAATAAATCCCTTTATTAAAGTGATATATATAAAAGAAACAAAACTATATAAACCTAGTTTACACGCAAAACAAAAAAATGTACCCACGCCGACCAATCCTAGCAACGGTTTTTTGACACTGCTTCGCTCATTGATAATGTGACGTTATAATATAGCTTACATTGTTAACAGAAAATAAAGCATACAAAAGAAGTCACATCTCGATACGATGAGTACTTCATGAGTTTATTGTCAACAAACAAACAAACAGATGGGCAAAAGTTCCAAAGATATATTATTTTGTTTTCTTATTATTTATACTGCCCAGAAAAAGTAAAGACTCCACACAAAAATTCAAGTGTACAGAGATACCTTAAGAGTGTTATCACAATATAACTGTATACTTCAGTGGTCTCAGGGAAAAGTGCTCTCCTCACGACCCAAAGGCAGTGGGTTCAAACCCAGCCGGGGTCGACGGATTTTTATTCGACGGTAAAAATCCGTAGCACAACTTTCTACGGGGGGAGGTAAAGTCGTTGGTCCCATGACGATTGTAGCATGAAAATAGACTGGAATTTATGTGAAAATAACTCTCCAGCACAATTTGTAGGCTCTTTCTCGCTCGCTCGTACACATCGTTTGAGGAAAGCAACGGAAAACCACAGTACTTTCTGAACTTTACATGTGCTTTTTATCAGATGTTGAGGGAAGCTCCTCAAACCAACCTTTTGGTTGATAATTCACCAATGTATAGAATACACTTTACTTCCTGATAGTTCATAGACAATATTAGCTAAGCGAAATAATCATAAAAAATAAAAAACCATAAGCTACCATAAAAAATACAATACTAGGGCTACTTATACATTTATGCATATTATAAAAATAATGTATATATATATATATATATATATATGTGGGAAATATTGAAAAATTATAATATATTTAACAATAATTTATTAATTAATACAAATATTAATTATTATAATCTTGATATAACTTAAATTTAAATTTGGAGTAAAGAAGAATAATAGTTTACAGTATTTTTTTATTTAGCACTGCTTCTTACTACCCGTTCGGGTTATAAGCTCAAGTACTAATTACACTAATGGTTTAAGAATTGGGAAGGTTGGATATAGAGGAAGCGAACCCACATTTGCGTGGAAGGAGAGTGTAAAACAATTGAGGGAAAACCACCTCCAGTTCACCCGAGCAAGATTCAAACTTCGTTCTCCACGTTATCGACAGTCTAGCTCAACACGAAACCAGCGCGTTAGCTAGCTACGCCACCAAGGTGGGTAATAATAATAATAATAATAAACCTACAGTTTATACAGTTAAAAAATATAAATATATATGTATATACACTTATTAAAATTACCATGAATGTACTATTCCAGAACCATGGGGTGTGTAAGAGAGGGAATAATAAATCAATTCGTTCTAATGTTAAATAACAAATCCACGAACAGAGATAGTTAGATTAATTTAGCAGTTAAAGATTAGAATAAAAAACGAATTAAGTACAATGGTATTTCTGTGAATCGAATCCGGACAACTGGGCGCTGCCATCTGGGCGCCTTTTTGCAATGCTCTTTTTCTTTTTATTTAAAAAGTGATGAGTAAAAACAAAAAACACACCCCACTTTTTTCTTTTTTAAAAAAAATCACTTTTTTGCACTTTTTTCTTTTTTAAAAAATTACTTTTTTAATGCATTGCAATATTATGCGCAACACCACGTAAAAACGAAATAATGTCTCTATTATTATAGTCCCTAACTAGTCTTA
>CABEEJ010002853.1:6343-89710 GCA_901482245.1 Timema douglasi
CCCCCCCCCCTCCTCAATATTGAGAAAATTGCCAGGACGATATTTTAATTAACAACCTAGCTGTCTCAATCTCAGAAAATTGTTTGTTTGATTAATTTAGTTATAGAGTAGTGTATTTTATTTTAATGATAGGCACAGCCTACCCGTGCCAATCCGATAAGTATGCCACTAAGTGAATGTTGAAAAATGTTTAAAATATTTTACAGTTTTTAAAAGAAGCTTTGAATTAAGGCAACATTTGAGTATGTGATAAATTGTAATGCCAATAGCTGTAGTTTCTCATGACTTTATGCTTATGAGAATATATAATATTAATAATTGCACATAGTACGTACTTTTACAACTTTGCAGTGTAATTGATATCTTTCACAGGAAAACAATCTCCATCAGCAAATTTTTTTAAATCAATATCTAGGTATGTGCAAGTACCAACAACACAGTAAAAATGTCAGTTTGGGTTAAGACTTAAAAGAGTTCAGAAACAGGTGTCTAATGCTTTCAATTTCTTGGGCCAAATTTTTGAAAAATTTACTAGTTTCGAATATAAGTACTAGATTTTTAAGGTTTTCTATTTGATGTATTTTTAAAGCTGAGGAGTCTGTATAACAATGAAAACAAAAAAAATATTGTTATCAAAAAATAAAAACTAAGTTTGAAATTCTAGTGCTTGCATATTCCTAGAGATATAATATGACTGAATGAAACTATATTTAATAACATGTTGCTGATGGATTTTCAAAGTTAGAGAGCTAAGCCTGTGCGAATCCATAATTTTTAATTTTTATTCAAATCTGAATCTTGGCTGACTGACTCTAATCGAATCCAAATTGAATCTCATGATTTAAAAACATAAATTAAAAAAGAGTCTTAATTCAATTACATGGCTAAAAAAATTTCGAGTCGAATTCAAATCAAGTCTCATGTTAAATTAATTTTGTTAAATTAATTTTATCAAATTGAAACCTAGTTGAATCCCATACTTGAAAAAGATTAAATAGAATATTTTATTTTAAAAATAGGTTCAGATTCAAATCAAGCTCTTTAATTTAAGTTTACTATGATGATGTTTCAAATCATATCTGTATTGAATACTTTACTATGTTAAGGTTTTTTAATTAAAACAAATAAAAATTAATTAAAAATAATTTGATAGTCATTATAGACACATTTTGGGTTTATTAAAAAGAAATACTTAGTAAATATCACTACTTTCCAAAGGTCAAACATCGAGTAAAGATTACACAATTTTTTCCAATCGTAGAACAATGGTTGATTGATATTTTAAAAAAGGTGGACCTAGCTACTTTAAAAAAATAAAACATGTTCTCTGTCACAAATAACTGTCCTACATTGTGATTCCTTTACGACCTGTAACTTAAGTTAATTTCTCTATTCACTTTACTACACAACTGGTTTCTGTTTTTATTGTATTGATTTGTTAAACAAGTCTGAATAATTATATATTCAAATTCTGAGCTAAGCCCATTGAATCCAAATCTAGGATTTATTTCAATTCTAAAGTTTGAATCAAACCAGAATCTTAGTTAGAATTGGATTCAGAATTTCAAAGGTTCGCACAGGTTTATAGAGAACATTTATCCCACATTTATAGGAAGTGACTTATACTTTCACATTCCTTTCATGTTATAAAAAATTGTATTCTACAGTACAAAATATGTAGCCTGGCTTTGCATTTAGGAAGAAGCATAATATTAAAAATCTTATCAATCACTTTTATATTTCATTGGTTAACAAAACTTTCATATCAAAGGAGAAATTAGAACAACAAAATATTTTCTCCTAATAATTAAATAATCTCTCTTATATTATGTATATAATATTTACAAGCAATGTATGATTTATCTATATTAAAATAAAGTCAAGATGTAACACATACCAGCATGATACAACTTTAGGTAAATACTAAAATTAAAATTAAATCTTTGACAGCTGAAAAAATACACAGCTTTCTCTATTAAAAATTGTTCATTCTTTTACATTTTTAAAATCAAGTGCACATAACGGTTCACTTGTTCACTCAAAGTTTTAGCTTGTACTATGCAAGTGGTGTACAGCTGTTTTAATTAGTACCATCATCAATAAATAAAATATTCATTGTTTTACAACTCAATAAACCTTACTTGGATACAATGTTTATAGGTAATTGCATTAATGACAAATTGTTTTGAGATCAGGTTATGTCAAGGTGTTAAAATCTTCAATCATAGATTTATTCAAATATTCTTTTTACAACTGATTAATTGCTGTGCAAATAAGTGTAATTTCCAATTTTCATGGTGCATAGTATCTATCAAGTAAATCAAAAACATTACAAAACCTTGGATTATGAAATAAAAAAATAAAAAAAGCATAATCAAATAACAAAACAATAAATCATACAGTAACACTCATATGAATATTCGAGTTGTGACTAATGAGAGTTTAAATAGGAACAATAATGTACGGTAATGACATCTCCCATCTTATTATCCAGATTAGTTTAGAGGTTCTATTAGTGCCTAGAGCCACACTTGGGACCAAATTTGTCCTGACAAGAATTAGGCCGCCCAAGCCCTAGCGGCCAGAAAAATATGTGTCCAACCGATTGTAGGCAGTTGCTGCCAACTGAGTGTGTACAGTAAGTCTCGTAATTAATACAAAGTAATTAGCTGCCACCTCCTTAACAAGCGAGTTCCAACGAGTGACTGAACGGATTGTACTGGCTGGTGTGAGCTCACTCATTGCATTCTGTGTAAGCAACTGGCCGCATGGCTGGCTGGCTGTGCGTGCACCATATGTATTTTCAATGGCCAATTGCACGACATGCCATAAAACTCCACTCTGTTGGCCATTACGGCAGAACTGCCACAACCTGGCCGCTAGTGTGTGGACAGCCTTAAGAGCTAACTGCTCAGTGGAGGTTGGTTTGCAACTCGAATGATACCTCAATGGTCTGGAGACAATAATTTCACAAAGATAGCTGACCTCTTTAACAAGGGAGAGAGATGCTAATACACATCTCACTTTTAGAAAGGAGCCTTGTACCAATTAATATTGTCCCCTTTGTGATACTAAATAAATGGACAAAATAAAAAAGCAGTTATTCATGAGCTATGGGCCTTAAGAGTACGAAACTTGAAATATTATCCTTAGGCACTCAAGTTCATAACCATATTCACATAATGTTGGCATACTTTACTCTAAAATAAACTTGTCTAGCTCATCACTGCCAATGCAGAAACATAATAATAAATTACCAGTATAATTATAGTTTGTTTCTTTGGTATAAAGCTTGAGTAAGAAAATACAAATTTAGTAACAAAAACATAAAACATTTGTAATTCATAAATCACTTGCACAAACTATTATTCACTGACTTTTTATTACAAACTTTATTAATATCAACAGTAATAACATTTGTTTTAGCGTAGTTGGGAGTAGACCCAAAATCCAATCAAACCTGTACTAGCTGATGCAATGTAAATATTTCAAATCTAACACATCTACTGTTTGAATTGCTGGCAGCTACAACCACATGGACTTGTCAGTCTTAAAAAATGTTTTCAAAATTAAAATTGATAGCTTAAATTTCCTTTATTTTTATCATTAGAGTAAATAAAACAATAAAAAATGAATGTACATGGCGAATACATTCGTACATATCTGTACAAATATTGAGAACACCATTCATCTATTTTTCAACTGCAATATTTTCAAATATTTTATTTATAGTATTTACATATTATCAAAGTTAAGCTAGTTTTAATGTTTTTTTAAAATATGTAATCTATAGGGGGCCTACCACCTTAAAAATGACTATATTACCAATATAACTTAAAACATTCCATTTTTATTTGATTCTAAGACACACTTTTTCTATCCCATTTAAATGTCTCTAAAACGGGGTGCATCTTTGAATCGGTGAAGTCTTAGAAACGCAGTTATTTTTCAACCAATGCTCTCGATGGCCCAGAAACCTATTTGCTATGGGATAGTAAAGATATATATGGCTCAGAAGACTCAGACTGGTATTTATTCAGACAAAAGTGATAGTAACATACCTAATGATAAATAAGGTGCTTATGTAGGTAGTTAGTATATTGAATTCTGTAATAAAAATATTTCTTAGACATATGGTATTATAGCGTTTTATTTTTATTTATTTTCTTATAGTAAAATCATTGTTGGTAGTACTGAAAAATTAATGTGCATACTAGAATTGAAGAAATTGGATAAAACAATTAAAAATATAAACAAACTAAAAAAAATCACACACGGAGGCAAATGCTTATATACATAAGCGTCATAAGAAAAAATACATTTAATCTATGTAATTTACCTAGCTTGTGCTTAGTCAGTTGACATACTCTTCCTCTTTACCATCCATATGTTTTATAAAAGATATAGTTCATTCTTGCCGGACATTGTTACAGAGTTCTGTACAGAGCACTACTCAAAACATCTTGCAAACACGAAAAGTTAATTTAATTTCGTCAATTTAAAATAAAGTATCACTTTATGGTACTTTGACGCGATAACTTAACAACAATATATTAGAACACTTTCTTTTTTAAAACCTACTGTACAATTTAAAATGTTTAAATATGTGGCACTTTCTCAAAACTTCCTTTGCTATACATTTCATGTAAACAATACTAATTCTACAATAATTTCAATAAGAGTTACGTATTAAAAATTATTTTCATGAATATTTGTTTTATAGATGGAATTAATGCAACCATTTCTCTCAATAAATGAATGCAATGTAGCACCTAAAAAAGAACGACACTAAACGTGACTGGTCAGCAGGTGCAAGCTGATGTTGCTTGAGTGCTAAGTCCTGTAGATATAGCTGCAAGGGGGGGGAGGGCTGGACACCAGAGGGGGTGAGGGCGAGGAGGAAGGAGGGGAGGGGGAGGACGACGAGCTGGAAGGGGGGGTGGTGGTGGCCAAAGGGTGAGCTCCCGCCCCACCGCCGCCCCCCGCCTGCCTGTGCCGGGCCCCCCTGCGAGCCGCCGGCCGCGTCAAGCTGCGGTGTCCCCTTCCTTCCTCCCCTGCCTCTCAGAGGTACACCTTCTTGACACTGCGTGTTGTGCCGAAGCCATCGGGAGGCGCTCGTGTTCCACGATATCCGTCTCCCTGGTGGGAGCGCAGAGTACCAAAGTTGTCTCGACCCCTCTGATGAGCATACGGGTCCCGCGGGGGAGGGGTGTAGTTGTCGGAAAACTGGAACAAGGTTTCTGCCGCGTGGTTGGCATTGTGTGCTTTTCTCAGAGTGCTCTTGGGAGAGTTTAGTTTGTTGGGACCAGGGGCAGGGACAAGGACCGGCTCTGCATATGTCACCTCTTCCTGAGGGAGAAGTTTGGGTTCTGGAGCCAGCCGGCTGAAAACACATCAAAATATAGCTTGGGTTTGTTCAAGGATTTCTTAGTTTAAAATCCCACCATTTTATATGTCATTTACTTTCTATTAATCTTCTGCGTTTTTTTCCATAAAAAAATAAAATTTCCAATTTGTGAAGTGAAGTAACAAATTAATTATTAGTGGATACTAACTATTGCTTTCTTTCTTTTGTTTTATAAGCCATTCCCTTTAAATAAAAACACAATCTGGTTACACTATTTGACAAGACTACATCTCTTATTTAAATTATGCTCTTTGGGCTAGCTTCAAAAATTTCAACTCCACTTCAAATATTTGTTCGCTTCAACTTCGATTCAAGAGTAAAATTCTAAATTAGACAACTTCGAAGCTTCGCCAAAAAATATATTCAAAGTTAAAATAAAATCTTTCTTTTTTTAATTTTTTTTAGTTATTTTTATAACAAATTAGTTTCTACACAAATGAAGAAAGAAATGTGTGTTAATCTTGTTTTTTTTATACACAAAGTATTTTTTAAAAATCCATTAGTAAACATTTTTCTTAAATATTCAAACTTTGATTCAGCTTTGGAAATATCTAATAATATACAATTTGACTTCGGTTTGAATTTAAAAAGTGAACTTTGCACACTCTTAATAAATAATGTTGAGACACTTAACAATATCATCCATTGTAATATGGCTATTAATCAGGTTTCAAGGGTTTAGTAGTAAAACTTAAATACACATGTTGAAATGGTTTGTATATATATTATATAGTAACATATTGTGGACAGGTGACAAAAATATCAGATTTTAAAACTATGAATGAATTAAGAAAGCACAGTAGTTTACCAACAGCCAAATAAATGTTCAAAATCAATCAAAAACTGTAGGTCCATCCTTAGCCTCGAGATAAAGTTGCATTGTAGAATTATTTTAATTGTTTTATGAAATGAGCAAATGCTGTAGTTACAATGTAAAATAGGGTGGCTTAATATTCTATTATAGGATTATGTTTATTCCAAGTGCTACAGGTAACTTTTCCAATTTCACCTGACTTAAGAATTTTCCCAGTTATACTTGGTATTCCATTTATTACATTTATCACATACTGAAAAAAAAATGCTAAAAGCAACTAAAGATCAACATTTTTACAAGTTATTTTTATACTATTTAATGTTTTAGGTATTTTATGTGGCACTTTGTAGTAGTTGTATAAAAATAAAGACTACACAAACATTTCGTGCTAAATACCATCCATTGTGGAAAAATAAAATCTGGGCGGATCTGGCTGGTTCTTGACCAGATCTGAATACAGTCAACTCTCGATTCTACGACCTTTCACGGTTCCCTGGAAAAGGGTCGTTATTTCGAAGGGGTCGTTATTGGAATTTTAACAGATTTTGTTCCACCCCTGACCTTCATACGAAAAAATTGCATTTTTTAGACAATACGTGAAAAAGTAAATAAAATAAAACCTACCTATTTCTCGAAGAAGGTACTCCTTTCACTTATTTCGTCAAAATTATAAGTTAGTATCAAATAAAAAAAAATAGCGTGGGTCATCAAAAATCGTTCACAAAATCCAACCAAAAACGTAACCAAATCAAAATAACAATGTTAAACAACAGCATGGGTCGTCAAAAAATGTTCACAAAATTGTTCATAAAATCAAACCAAAATAGTAACCAAATCGAGAATCGAAATAACAATGGCAAAAGCAAGCCTGGCGCGTGATGTAGCGGCAGTCGTGCGCAGAAAAACATTGTCTTGCTTGTGGTAGGGGGTGGACAGAGTCAAATGATATTGGCTGGCATTGATGAGGTGGTGTCTTTTTATATACCTGACCCACCCTAGTTACTTAGTAATACAGCGCTCACAAAGATAACTGCAACGCAGCGACTTAAATAAATGCAACAAACACATTTTACAGCCGATTTCCTTAAACTTTTCAACCTTTTTTCCCACATTTTTCATGGTTTCCCAAAAAAAGGGTCGTTACTTCGAGAGGGACGCTATTCATGGGGTCGTAGAATCGAGAGTTGACTGTATTATTGGAAGATAATTTATAAGTATTGATATGGATTTATTAAGATTTTTGCTTATTATAGGCCCATTTAGGCCTCCACCTTTTTTTGGAGAATTAATGGGGTTAAATTAAGGCCATGCCTGATTATTGGGTGCGGGAAAAAATATTTATTCTACTATCAGCTTGGTTTAAAATAATTTATGCTACCTAAACCAACACAACTACCACAACTTTTGTCACTTCATCAGGTTAGGAAATATTTGCCCCATAAAATCTATCACATTACCCCATGGGCTATGGAATTAAATTAACTGAGAAATAAGTTATACCCACCTCGGTGGTGTAGTTAGCTACTGTAATGCGTTAGTTTTGTGTTGAGCTAGACTGCCGAGGATGGGGAGATCAAGGTTCGAATCTCAGTCGGGTGAACTGGGGGTGGTTTTTCCTAAATGGTTTTCCACTCTTCCTTCAGGCAAATGCGGGCTCACTTTCTCTGAATTCAACCTTACAAATTCCTAACCCATTAGTGTAATTTTATAGTACTTAAGCGTACAACCCGAATGGGTAGTTAGAGGCGGTACCATTTAAATAGAACTAAGAAATATTTTTATTTTATTCGTTAGACATCACACAAAATAAATAGGATCACGTTAGGATGGTTTGCCCTCAAAACCTACCACATCGCCATGGTTTATGGAATTAAATTAACTTAGAAATATATTTTTTCATTATTTAGATATCACACAAAATAAAATCTACACATTTTTTTATAACTAATTTAACGGGTTAATTTTCAAGGTCCTAAATAAATGTAAATAAAATGTATGAATAATAAAACAAATGATCAATTTTTAGTGGGGATATTTTTGTTTAAAATGAAAATATTCATACAATATAATTTAATATTTACAGTTTACTAATTAGTACCAATATTTTTAATAAGCTATCAAGTTCCAAAATTTTGATTTACATTTTTGAATTGGGTTGCTTATTTTATAATTTGTTTTGAAAAATGTGTTGCACACATGAACATTCAAGAAAAGATGGGGATAAGTTGGCAACCTTGTATTTGATTTGCTTGAGATAAGAGCATTTTTATTGATGGTCGATGTATTTTGCTAATAGAATGATATGATATTTGAGAATGAACAACTAGATGCTGACGATGAGGTTATATTCATGTGGCCAGCTGGAAAATTTATGAAGGAATAAATATGTAGGGAAGGTGCTGACAAAATCATATAAGTTAAAATTCTTATATACTAATCTTAGGCTTTTAATTTTATGACACTATAAATCTTATTTATTTTATATACGCTTGTTTATAGTTATGATGGCTTCTTTGACAATTAGTCTATCCATAAATAAAAATCTGTCACTTAGGTGCCGGCGTTAGTAGCTATAGTAGGCCTACTTAACAAAAAAAGTACCTTAAAACAACCTAGATAAAATAGTGAATATGATAATCCAAATAAACCCATACAAAACTTGCATGATGAATATTATTAACAAGTAGGCCTACTTCTAGTCCTATGTTAAAAAATTGATTCATGCACTCACAGCTGCACATCAATATAGCGTTTGGCCATGTATGATTCCTAACCAATTCTCAAAACGCCTCTGAATCATCATAATAATATTGACTACATAAATCTATCAATATTTTCACACATTAATTACTAACATTTTTAAAACAACAGATTTTGACAAAAACTAGGCCTAAATTAGCTTTGGCCAATAACCTTCCACTTCCTCGCCAGTACCGTACAAAATTTAATTCAAGTTGATAACACTAATAGAGCTAATTAAAATTTTTGTTTATATGAGTGGACTTAATTAATCTTATAATTATGTTATTGGTTTAACGGCAAGCATTTTTTATTTCAGAATTTGCTAGGGTCAATGCAACATCTTGAGATTTAGAGGTAACAATTACTTCTATATAAAAATGCAATTGGGAACACGGCTTTGTGAAATTAGCAAAAGTGAATCATAGTTTATCACAGTACATTTAATTTAGCTATTCAATATGATCTGAAGAACATTTTTTATAAAACATATAATCTTTCCATGTTATTTTCATGTTTATAAAAATGCTTGAAACAAAATGTATTTAATCTTTTTAATTCCTTTATTTACAAATTATTTATTTATTAAGACCGTGTATTAGTACCCATGGGCCCAAAGGTCCTAATTACTATAATAGGTTAGGGTAGGGGCAGGTTGCTACTAGAGGAAGTGTACATTAACTTCTTGAAATTAAATAGTATCTTTTTTCATTAGATTTGTAAATAAAATTGACATTTTCTTGTGTTTCATTTCTAAAAATTAACAGGTGTGTATTGCAGTATAGGTTGAACTTCCGAAAACAGGGAGATTGAGGTTCAAATATCTTTATAGTCTACTGAGGGAGATTTTTCCGCTATGGTTTTCCAAATACACTCCACGGGAAAACAGGTATATTTCACCCAAGAATCAACCCTACTCATCCCTAACACATTAGAGTAATTAGTGTACACGCGTACTAACCAAACATGTATTAAGACGCAATATGCTATTATATAAAAACTTACCTTTATTGAAAGTACTTTATAGACAAAATTAGATTTCTTCAAATATAACTTCTAGCTAAGAATATTCCAGATCTGCTCAGATCTGAGTTTTCCAGATCTGGCCTATATCTGATCTCCCCAGATATGGCCAGATCTAGAGTTTTTCCATATCTGAGATAAGGAAAATGCATTTTGTTAACATTATTTTATATAATTATAACATCTATTACTGTTTTCAGTCTGTAGCCTGGATCAGTTTTTTTTATTCAAGCCATATATTTATCATGAGAGAAACAAAAATTTCCCACCTTTTTTATGTTAAACTGTGAAATTAATGTTTATTTGACCAAATATTTAAATTCCATGAATTGTTCTTATTTTAAAATATATTTCTCGACATTCCCAGGTTTTGTCTGACTTTTCTCTACTATTTGCTATTATTGTTTTTCACTATACCTGCCCCACACTGCAGAAAACACGGAGAGCACAAGAACACCACATTTATACATGGAGAGAGCAGTAGTAGGTGGCAGGAGGCCAGTTGTACAACGAAGGGGGTAGGTGAACCAGATAAAGGAAGATATAGAGAAGAAAGGAGAGAACTGGAGAAGAGTGATGGAAGAAGAAATGCTCCTGGACAGACAGAGTTGGTGAAAGCTTGTTCGCAAACACCTTATCTGGCAAGCTGAAGGGGTTCAGGTTTATTTGTGAAATTCTGACAATATTTTACCTGTTGACAGTTTGTCGTTGTTCAAAATACTCGTATTCAGTGTCAGGGTAAGGTAAATTATCCTCTTCTTCCTTGTGGCACTTGCGGCCACAGAAGTAGCCTATAATGAACCCAATGATAGCAGCTGCCACGGAACCTGCCACCACAGCGATGGACAAAGTTTCCACAGAGTACTGAGGCAAAGGGCTGTCTGCCGCGCTCACTTCAGGACCTGCAGCATTAAGAAACTGTAATGTTTAACACACTCCTAACTTTCTTTGTCTATCTTTAATCAACTGCATTTAATATCATTGCTTAATCTAAGAGATAGGGATGAGTAGGGTTGCTTTAGGCGAAGGTCACAGGAGTTAGTGTGGAGAGAGGATAGAAAACTATAGCTATAAATCCCACATATATTACCATGGTTTGGATTACAAAAAAAAGGCTAGGATTTGAGTGGTTAGATTACTTTACAATTAAAAATAGTTTGAATCCTTTTAAAAAAAATAATTGGAATACTGAATATAACAATTTGGAAAGCATGCTAAGCAGAAGAGATAAACTTTTTGACATTGATATGATTTTATTTCTTTAGTTTTGATTCCAAGTTTGTACTATTACTATGCTAGGCTAAACCACTAATAAGCAAAGTAATGGTTCTAAAAAAAAATTATGTTCAAAATCTTTTTGAACCCTTATTACTCAATCCAAATATCCTTAACAATTTTAATGATTTGATCATTTAAAGGCCCCATTTTTAGAAATAATAAAGTAGAGTTAAATTAGGGAATCGGGAATCTAACCTGAGACTCTTGTCTTAGCATGCCAATGTTCTACTTCCGAGCTATCCAGGAATTGTTCCATACTTAGGGTCATTCTTCACTCATAATTCAAGGCAGAATCTGTGATGGACATGTTGATTCATCGACTACTTGGAGTTATCAGAACTAGAGCCACCGGCTTGGAGTTAGTGTAAATTATGCAGCTTGTATTTTTTGTTATAACCATGTCTTAATATCTGTTCAGGTTATATGCATGTATAATCATTACTCTAATGGGGTTGGGATGATGAAGGAAGCATTACAGAGGTAATTTACCCCCATTTGCGTGGAAGGAGAGTGGGAAACCATTTAGTAAAAACCACCCTCAATAGACCCAAGCAGGATTCAAACCTCAGTCTTCCTGTCATCAGTAAGGCAGTCTAACATGAAAGTGATGCCTTAGGGCATTTTGCCACCAAAACTGATCACAATAGAAGGACTTAACTTAGGCAAGGATATAGCCTGGTGTTGGGATCATACTTCAATTAAATTAAATTAAATTAAATTCCTTGATAGCTGTGTGGCAGAGCATTGGCAAACTAAGACAAAGGTCCCGAGTTCCATATCTGTGTCTAAAGCCCGCCACACACAGTACATGATTCGTTGCTAGAACGCTTGCTCAGTGCTGAGCAGGGCACACTGCTGGTTTCCCTTGATAGGTCCTATGCTATTTTCCGTGCTTGGTTCCCTGCCGGCTTGGGAGGTGAGTCAATCAGAGTGCAACCTTAAGTCATGCGACCAGGCACGAAGATCACCATTGTTGACGTGCAGTCAGTAATAGAGGTGGTTATATTTACCTTAGTTCATCGAACAACATAGATAGTGTGCCTCCTTTGATATCTCCCCGCTGCAGCCAATCTCGATTCCACAACCTTCTCCTACATTTTCTGTGCCTCCTCAAGTGCATCAATTATTGAAAATATCGCCATCACTAATTTTCTTCGACGAATACAAATTGCCCTCAAAGTATCGTCATCCAAGAAGTCGTCATCATATAAAGATACGTGTCCGTGATGGGCGCCAATTAAAACGTTATTGAATTTTATGTGATGATGACGACACAAGCATGCCTCACCGCGCACTTGCTCGCGGTTATGTGATCTGAGTATATTTGATACTTATAATTATGAAATTAGATAGACTGTTGATGTTGCACACATTTTATTTAGATGATTACCCCTTCGATACTGAAGATATGATATATAAAATAACAGTTTTTGTTAATTTCACAGATTGCTTTTCTGTGATTTTTCTCTCTAATATATTTAATGTACTTTTTGGATTTAAGTTACTGGCACTGTGAATATATTACCGGCACTGTTAAATTCTGTCTTACTGCTCTATATATTACCGGCACTGTCTAGATTTATGTTACTGCTTTAAAGAGCCATGTGAGCACTGTGAATATTTTACCATCACTGTTAAATTCTGTCTTACTGCTTTATATATTACCGGCACTGTTTATATTAATGTTGCTGCTTTAATCAAGATAATGAATCAAACTGTATTATTGCTACTTATTATTACCAAGTTCTCTATGGATTCATATGCACAAGTGGCTTATTTATGACCTACCCCTTGCCTCTTGGACCCTGTGTCATGTATTAAAACTAACTAATAGAAAAAGTCCTGGTGACAGAGGTTGTGAAGGCTGGCTTCCTATTTGGTAGAGGGAGCCAGCGAATAACAAGATTTAGCTAAATACTAAGTTGATCATTTAAAGAAAAAAAAAAGTTTTGAAGCACAATACTTTTCTAAAAGCGCATGATTCTCCATGGCTGAAGTATTAAAAGGATATTTTACATACAATACTTTAAAGAAAAATGCACTTCATCCATGACTTTTTTAATATATGAGAGGGGTCCAAAACAGTATCATTACAATCACTGTCATGTTTGTTGACAACAGAGCTAGCGTTCTGTCGTGTTCTCTTGTAAATTAGCTGCATGGCCTGCAGACAGCGAGGCTCGTCTAAAGCCATCCCAACAGTGCTGTCTGCTTGACACCCAGCAGCACAGCACTCACAGCAACCAACAGCGAAATCCAGCAAGCAATCTAGCAATAAACCTGCACTGTGTGCTGTGAGCTTAAGTATCATTTTTCAAACAATTTAATTCAATCTAAATGTGAATGCAACGCACAGAATGTACGTACCAAAGTTAATTTCCATATATTGAAATAATAATGAAGGCCCAAGAAATCTGTATGCAGGTGAGTTACTAAAAGTGCCTGTTAGAAACATGATCAAAGTGTAAAAGTGTTACCACTGTGTTTCTCCTCATCTTGCATGATGTTGATAACCTCTCCATCAGGGATGTCCTTGCCCGTGTGGCCCGTGTCCTGATTAAATGACTTAGGGTATGACGAGGATAGCCCACCCACACTGCTGGCATCTTTACCGAGTAACTTACCTGCAATGAGATCAAACACAGTCAGGGATACAAGAGGTTTTTATTGGAAGAATTGTGGGGGAGGTGGAAATGGGTGTTGTTCTTTCTCAAATAATATCAAGAGCTCAGGCTTTGGTTTTGACCATTTCTCTTAAAATTCACCATACTCATCCTATTTCCTTTGATTAGATAATTTTAAGTCATTGATAGCCAACATTTTTCTTTCCAATTGCGTCTCATTACTCGTTTGGGATAATGGCATATTAATTATGCTGATGTATTTGGGATGTGGAAGGCAGAATAAGGAAGAAATGTACCTGCACTAGAGTGGAGGTATAGTGGGAAACCGTTTATAATAAACCTCTCTCAGTAGACCTGGTTAGAATTAGAGCTCTGACCTTTCTGCCACCGGCAAACCAGACTAAGTGGGCTTGACATTTAAACTGTGTACCCACCTGTACAGGTTGCTAGCGAGCAATTAAATGGACTAATACTAGTGAAGATAAAAATGAATCAATCAAAAGAGATTTAAAATAAATATTTTCTATCTTTGCAAAACATGAGGAGGATCTAAACTTCAATTTTTTTTTTTTAGTAAAAGTTTCTAAACATACATTTTGTGTGTGCTTCTAGTCATTGGTAAAAAAATTAACATTCAAATCAAAATTTATTTTTATAGTAAATGTTATTAAAGCTTTTACACGAAAAACCATTATAGTTATAATCTTTGTAATGTAATTTTAAAATAAAATATTAGTGATAATCTAAGTTTTCAAAAAAAAAAGCATCGGTTGCATTTCAATAATTGGTCATTAGCAATTTATCTAGTATATGCACCGGCCCATGTGGAGCCTCTAATGGAATTATAATAAACCATAAATCAGATTGGCCATCAAAACTCACACAGTCAGCTACTTATAAATAGGACAAGTCATGTAAATTAATAAGTTATTTTTTTACTCTTGTTATTTGAAGTATTTAGCTGGAACTTTCTAAGTGGGTTTAGTATATCAGCAAACAAATTACAAACCCAACAGTCAGCTCCCTGGAAGTTAATTCATCACCATGAAGGGGTTTTGGGGAGGGGGGGGGGGCACTGCAATTTAATTAATTATAACCTTTTTGGCCATGCTGGGAATCAAACTCGGAAGCCTTAGTTCAGTAAGAAGATCCGCTACCCCATTGACTTAGTCAAGTTGTCAGCCATGGAGGGTAAGGATAGAGAGAATTGTGTAAGGGGAAACATAGCCATGATAAACATATCTTGAATCATACTCTGTGTGATCTTAAGCCAAGTTAGCATGACAAAGCTTTATTAGCATATCAATGCTTTTATTTGAGCCAGCAATTTAGTGTAGCATGGCATAAAGTAGTACCATACAATAACCTCAAGACAAGGCAGACCGAAAACAGAGGCACTCACTTGCAGGGCAATTAGTGTGTACGCCCGTGGCGATGCTCTGGTAGAAATACTTCTCATCACTCCAGCGAGCTGCCCCAACTGCCCGACATTTTTGACTCTGCTTGTCCCATGCACAGTAAGGGTCTTGGAGGGCCACACATTCACTGAAGTAATAAATTTCATGCTTTAAACTTTTATAGAAAAAGCTTTTGAATCCTTTAACAATATGATGAGCTCTCCATGATTAAAATGTTTCTATTCAACTATCTTAAAATTGTTAAAGTTGTCCCATTTAAGTTTCATTTCAATTATCTTAAAATTGTTAAAACTTTGACATTCTTTAGCAAAAAATTTACTCAACAATAATCATATAGACTGGCAGAATCAGCTAAGTGCCAGCAGATTTAAATACTTACCATGTCACCAAAAATTAGAAAGTATTTATACTTGGGAGTCATTATATTCATGATTGAATAAATACTTTCTTAGATATTGATAAGAAATCTCTGTAGTTTGTCAAGCAATTTGGTGCAAGCAGGTAAGGCATTCTCTAGTCATCTGTCATTTTAATATTTACTAAGATGACATGAATGACCCAATCTTCGTGCATTATAAAATATAGTAGCCAACATGGAATAGAAGAGGACACACGTTAAGGTCCCTTTTTTTTTTCAGTTTCTATGCCAAAGAACATTTTTGACCATAATAAATAAAATATTATTTCAATAGAAACGTTTAGTTTAGTTTTTAAACCATAACAATATCAAAAGGTTTTGAATACCCGTCATTGTCATTGCGGAATCTAAACAAGACTTATGTCTTAATTTTAAAAGTTTCTGATCAAACTCTGTAATAATAATAATAATAATAACAACAAATATTCCAAAATTCTAAAGATTACAAATCTTTACTCATGTTCCCTTACTCTCAAAGAAAATAGTAAATATACATTACCTGCAGGAGAGTATCTTGTCACTATAACATCGGTGTAGTCTTAGCGCCTGCACCTCATTGTCCGTGACAACCACAAGACGTCCATCTGGCAGGTTTGAGTCTCGCACCACCTTGAGGTTTCGTACAGCCATGTGTGGTGGGAACACCTGAATTTCCTCGATGACCACCGGAGTCACCCTCTGAATTGTGTCTGCAGAGTCGGCGTTCACCGCCTTAATCACTTTGCCATTGTCTGCATGTGACACAAAATAAATTCACTGAATCACTAAATTATGCTAGTGTTGTTATTGTTTTTATTTAGGAGCATTCAAGTAGGCATTTTTCATCTCCAGTCTAGTTTGAATCAAGTTTGGATGAAAGCATAAAGAGTTATTTTTTAGTTTGAGTAAGATAGAGATTTATTCTTCTTGAAATATTTCAGTTTGATTATTTTTAATATATCCATGACTAAACCATAAATACAAATATTATTTTTTAAGAATTACATTTAAAAAAAATTGTGAACACACAAATTTGGTTTTCTAAACAAAGGTATAGTTGTACATGTTGTATTTTTTTTAAATTACAAAAGGAAATACTGAAAGATTAGATATGCTATGGAATAGCATCTTAGAATTATATAAAATAAATTTAACTTGGCAATTTTTGTGATGGAATTGAAAATTTCAAGTATTCAAATTTTTTGAATTTTGTAAAAATATTTGAGTCGCACTCAAACAACTACTAAAATTCAACATGAACTAAAATTTTTGATTACTGGCACACCCATATAATTGTTATTATTATTATCATTACTGAGCAGATATGATCTGATTAGCAAATCATATATTTTTTTAAAACTACACCTAAACACAAGAACTGAACTTAGGACATTTAGAGTAGTGTGCTGGTTCTTTACCAAAAAAATTAGACACATTTGTTCTATATCCATTTTATTTTAATATGCATAATTTAAAGATGTTTTTAAATAATTGTTAATTTATTAAGCATGACAATTGGAATGTAATGACTTGTACACAAGGCCGTAGCCGGGGGGGTGTGTGTGTTCAATCCCCCACAATATTTTATGAACAAAATATATATGGCTTTATTCATGGTTCAAACAATATCAAAATAAAGATACAAGTACAAATTAGGGAGCTTTGTTACCATAAAAAGCACTTCAGAGAGCTTTTAAAGGTGTTTAATACCTGTAACTTTTCCTTGTCTTAGGCAGTTAGGGTGTTATGTTGCCATAAAAAAAACCTCTTCAGATAGCTTCTAAAACTCTATCACTTAGAATTTTTTCTAGCTTCCACCAATTGGGGGATGTGCCCACAAACCACAATACACTATTAGAATGTGTATTTTATAAATAATATGTGGACTTTTATGTTTGCAAAATTGTTGCAGAACATCTTAAACTACTTCTGCATCAACAGCTAAATTGGTTTTGACACACATATACTCATTTTTTTTATGAACAACATTTATTTGTAAGAAATTTTAATAAATTCAGCACTATTAGATATTGAAACAAAGATGTTTTAAATGGGAGTCCAACAGCTCAACTTAGTCGGTAAAGTGAATGCCGATTGAGCCAAATGTTTTAGAGAAATTTCTACTTAAATCGAATTGCTTTGAAAATGAATATACTCCTTTTCAATGTATGGTAAAATAATATTTAGATGTTTGATTGTTGTGTTTGTACAAAATTAAGTTAGGATAGTAAGTTGGTAGACTGTACTAGTATTATTAGTAATAAATATGAATAAAAGTATTATTTTTATATTTCACGTTAACTAAAATGGACTATTTAAATAAATATAATAAAATAACAAGTGAATAGCAATAAATCCAAACCAACTTTAGGTTTTAATATTTTGTAAAGAAAATTAACTGAACAAAAATTCACCAATAATTGAGATACAATATCTTTTGGTTTTAGATTTTATTTGAAAAATGACTCTTAGATTTGTTTGGCTGTTTTCAGATGAATAACACAAGAAAATAAATACCCTATAAACAAAACTTGTCAGAATTTGCTAAATTCAAACAGTTCTGAGAATTAAGTTTTTTTACATTATGAGTACCCTTTCAAATTAAATATAAATGTATTTTTTAATAAACATAATTTACAAAAAAATACTAACCAGTTCCTATGAAGAGAACATCATAGGGTTTTCCTCCGGGGGTTTTGATTTGAGGGTCCACAGCAATTTGTGTAAACCTGTAACTATAAGAACACAATACTTAATCTTTCAATTAAATTAAATATAGTTGAAAATTACACATGAACACAGGTATCAAACCCGAAACCTTTGATGTAGTATACCATTCTCCATCACTGAGCTATACAGGATAAGTGCCATGCTCTGGGTCATTCTTCACTCATAGTTTAAGGCAGAATCTGTGATGGGTGTGTGAATTAATTGAATCATAGTCACCAACGACTCTAGGTCAGTTTAATTGCTGCTGCTTCTACAGTATTATATTGTAGAGTGTTGGCGAATATTCACAAATTCAAGTATTATTATTATTATTAGCACTGCGTCTTACTACCCGTTCGGGTTGTACGCACTTACGCTAATGTGTAATGGTAGGGTGATTGTGAGATGAAATGGAGGACCTGCAGTTTAATGTGGAATCCGCACCACGGTGGAGGCCTGGCACAAATTCAAGTATGGCTGTTATTTGTAACTAGTTACCTTCTATCTCAACATTAATTTATGTATAGGTATAATATCACCCTATCTATTAAAACTTTTAATAACAAATGTACATAACATGTGTAAACAATAATTGAGATTTATTATACATGGAAAATAATCAGTAATATAGGCCTATTCAAGATAAACAGAAGAACTTAGAAAATTACATTTTCTTCGAGGGTGTGTGAAAGACACCTCAAAGCTTAAAGCAGTTTACAGATATATCCACCAAAATAATTATTTGCAAAGCTGTATTGTCTGAATCATAGATAAAAATGACAAACATACCTGCAAAGAATAATAAATGCTTGATACTATTTTTTTAATGACATATACATACACCCTAACAATAGTCCTTATGTTTTCATCTCTCTTTAGCTGAAGAATAATATAGTTGCAACCAATGTCCATTTCCTGTGTTTGTCCTTTATATTATTCCTTTTACATGTTCCTATCTAAATCGTCTATTTCCTCTTTTAGAATGTTGTGTTTCACACTTCCTCCTGTTGAGTTCCGATAGAATGAAACCTATGTCAGGGAAGTGGGTGATAATGATCGATTTTATTCAAGTGGCAGCCATTATCTCTTTGTATAGTGGCAGAAATGTAAAGTGTGAACCGTGTTCTTCTTTTAATTGTAAAAGCCATATCATGTTTGTTGCCTTTTATGTGTTTCCATCCACCTTTCTTGTACCTGTAACACCACCCTTATTCTCCCGAGAATATGGGCGGGGACACAATATTTAATTTTAAATCTAAAATACCGAAAACAATTAAACAATAATTGCATAGGAGCCGATAGGACCGTCATATGACAAATAGGCCATACTCCGGCATATAGGTCATTGTGCTTCCATGAACCACTCTTCAAATATTATTTAGAGGACTTAAAATTTAGCCGAATCAGGGTAAAGGACGGGACATATTTCATTCAATTAGATCCTATAACGGACTATTATGAGAGAAGAGAAGGATTAACATAAGATATGAAATAATTTATTTTGATTCATATTATAATCAAAAAAGGTTAATATTAAGCATTAAAATTTTTTATAATAATAAACATATGTGTATATTAGAAGAACAATACCATTTTTTTTAACAATCCCCTAATTTGAAGGAAAAGTATAAATATATGTCTATAAAATATATTTGAAATATAACAATGGGTCTCACTAATCACCCAAAATTAAATAATAATAATATATAAATTATTAGAAAAGTAATAACGATGCGTCTGCACAATCACCCAGATTTGAATACTAATATCAATATATATGTATAGCAGTAGAGAATCTAATAACTTACCTCAGCGACCATCTTCAATAGTATTACAGCTTGTTTATATTAAATACAGTAATGGTCTTTTCTCGTTAAAATAAATACACATTAGCACAATTAAACACATTAAAAAAGGAGGATAGCCAAAAAATATTAAAGAGTAATAACCTAATTTACAGCCAGATGGGCTATTAAGTTTTCTTTTTACCTAAATCTAGCATTTACAAAACCTCGACATCTTATGGCTTACAGGGTATGAAGTATAACAGACCATACAAAAACTCACGAACATTTAATCGTAGCAACATTTTCCGGACGGGCTATAATATTGATATATGATGATTATATATATATTTGTATAAAGCTAATACATAAAAAAAATAAAATTGAATGACGTCTCGCGCCATATGGGGTATATATTATGTGCAATAATAGTCCTACTCAAAAAATCAAAACTCCAAAAGGAAATATCACAACCATTTTCCTGATAATAGTCAGAGAAAACGCAGCTAACAAGCAAGTCCAAAAAAGGGACTTCGCTTTTATTTGCAAATGTAATAAACCTGCAAACGTAATAAGCCTGCTAACATAATTTACCATAATTAATCCAATCTATAAAAAGATCAAGGTTGCATACATTATCCCCAACAATGATTATATAATTTAAATAAAATAATAATATTTATGGCCGAAAAGGAATTTTGAGAATATAAAAGCCGAAACGTAATTTATACCTTATGAACATCCTTGACACCTAGTTGTGTCCAAGGACGGTATCCTGACAATAGTGATTACCATACGCACAGCACAGGTATGTATGTGAAAGCTCTAGACCTGAGAGGGGTTAGCACAAACAAAAGAGAACAAGAAACAAAGAAGAGAGGGACGGGGTGGTAATACAAGGGGTAGAAACATCGACAAGCTTGGTGAACGATCTAGAACAACACTGTAGCAATACGTCGCCTTCTTGAACTCCAACGTCACAGAGTTCCCAGCATGCCTCGGGTGAAGTCAGAGTTCAGTCTGTTGCACTTTTCACACATTTAGTACGTGCACAACTTTTATCGTGGTATGAGGGGCTTGTGGGGGGGAATCGACTGGGGGAGGCACAACAAGCAAAATGGGGCCTAGGTTAGTTGACTCCATCTAATGTAGGCGTAGTTGAAATTATATTGTCTTTTTTTTATTTATTTTTGCCTTTAAATCCTGTAGCTTTTATACGATAAATGCTACATACCTTCTTGCAAATATGTATAAAACATATCTCAAAAAACAAAAAAATGGTTTTTCTTAAAGATATATATTAGCTGAAGGCTAGGTGGTATTAGATTGTCTAAGAATGTACTTTTTTAATCTTTTTGTGAGATATATATATATGCACACACATACATGAACAAACTTGTATCTAACCTTTATTTGTGTGTGTGTTATTTTGGCTTTCTTTATAGGGAAACTTATATTTACAAAAATTTTAGATTATATTTAACTGTGAAAGTGATCAGAAGATGGAAGTATGAAGAATGTGTGAAGAAATTAAGATATATTTCTATCAAGGCCTAACCTAACTATCTTCTCAGGTTGGCTTTTTCCCGCATTACATCCATTACATTATTGTAGGGCGTTTCCACATCGTTTTCGTAAATACATCAAGAGAGAGATATCCACATATGGCTGGATGTATTTTAATTTTGAACATAAGAATCTCATATTTAATATAGAACTCACTTCACAAACAATAGTATGGTATTGTAGATTATTGTGTTGGTAAAATGTTTTAGGTTTTAAGTCAGATATCGCAGGTGGATTTAATGATGAAATATATAATCTGTTTATCTTACTGGAAGCTGGTGCGGATGACAATGGGCTGCCGGAAGAAGGACGGCACTGACTCATCCATTAACGAGTGTGTCTTGATGAAGTTGAGCGTGAGATCAGGTAAAGTTCTCGAATCATTCACACACTGACCCGGTCGAGGGTCAGGAACCTAGATAAGTAATCATATGTGTTTAAGTTTCATTATTAACTTTTTAACTATTATGTTTGATTTAAGGGTATTTAAGGGCTGCCTTAGTTTAAGTGGAAGGGATGACCCAAATTATCATCAGAGGTGTAAAAAGCCACAGCACCTTCAGTGCACTTGCATTAAAATAGTACTGTTACCTTACTACTACCAACAATTTAGTTTATTGTGAGCTATGTGCCTTAGACCATATGCCCACCAATGGGGAGTCATTGTTAACAATGACACAAGCACACACAACAGTATTAAACTAAAATTAGTATAAATGAAATAATAAAAATGGAGTATTTCAAACAAAACCAGTGGTTTGAATAAAATTCATAAACTTAGGATATCTATGATTATAATCAGAGGTTAATACAGTCTTATATTCATAGGAAGGGCCACTAGAAAAGTTACTAGATCTACTTTCACATATTCATACAACCTGTCATGTTACCTGCAGCTGTCACTTTTGATGTATATTATCAACAAACCTTACTTATAAAATAACACTAATAATATAGCCAAATATTATAAATGTTGACCACAAAAAATATGTTTATATTTTCTAAAAGGTTCTTTCTTTTAAAATAGGACTGTATGAAGCTACACAGTAACAACACAAATTGATGTGTTACTGAACAACCAAGTATAGAATGAATTGTTCATGTGGTCAAATAGTGAATGTAATCAAAATTAATTTTATTATTTTTCTTTCTTTAGCCTTCAGATTATACACCTATATACTAATTACGCTAATGTGTTAGAAATTAGGAAGGTTGAATTTAGAGGAAGTGTACCCACATTTGCACGGAGGGATAGTGGAAGATCATTTAGCAAAAACCACCCTACATACATCTGACCGGAATTTAGACCCCTATCTCAATTATTGTCAGACTAGTCTAATATGAGACCTTAGACCAGTGTTTCTCAAAATGGGTGGTACCGACCCCCCAGGGAGCATTTTTAAGTTTAATGGGGTGTTAAATTATTGTAAGTGGGTGGTAGTGGGGTAATTAAGTTTTTATGGATATTATAGTAATAATTTTATGTTAGTAAATAGAAATGTTAGACAAAATATTTCGTTATTAAAATAAAATAAATATCAAAATATCTTGAAATAATTAAATATTAATGTACAATGTAACACATGAATTTAAGGTTAATATATCTGATTTAAATATGCCTATTACATTTAACTTTGGGAGGGGAGGGGGTCTAATTCTTAAAAGTGGGCATCAGACTAAAAAAAGGTTGGGAACCATTAACTTAGACCGTGCGGCCACCAAAGTGGTTAGTTTATTTAGTTGTTCATTTAGCCTTTTCTCCTCCTTTTATTTAGTTTTTCGTCTAGTTTTTTCCTCCTAACTACAGCTTGAAATATGTAACAGAATCACAAATATTCCAGTATTTTATTTTGCGAATCTTCCCATTTTTTTCGGACACCAACAATTCCCTGTCTTCACCCAATTTTCCAAGTGTGTGGCAACCCTGAAGGTGCTAGTGTTCATAAAAGCCTCAAAGTTCATTGATATTATCAGCACTGGTAAATTAAATGAATGTCACCTTGACGCTCTGCACGGGCAACCAGTTGGAGTTGAGTTGTGTCTGCTCCTTGAAGTTCCCCTCAAAAGTGTCGGCGATGTCTTGGAGAGAAAAGGCACATACTGCAGAGCCACTGATACTATTGGGTGGTGTGGTGAACACACCGTATACAAGCTGTGCTGATGCGGAGCCATACATGCCTTCTATCAACTCTGTTGTCGATTCTAGACAACACCAAAATAACAATAAAGCTATTAGAAGATGAAAAACAAAGGTATTATTAAGTTTTGTTTTTATAAAAAATATCATCAGATACTTTATCTCAGTTGGTAGCATGTTTACCTACGGAGTTAAGGGCGATTAAATTCTTGACATGGCCAAAAAATTCATCATTGGTGAAATGTAGTTAACTGCCGGAGGTCTGGATGTTGTGTCTGTTCTAGATTTAAGTTAGTTTATACATTGTTTGCTGATATAATCAGTTGGTTCAGATAGTGCACATTATATAGCCCTAACTTAAATAAAATAAATAAATAAATACATTTTAAAATATATTGAAGCATTAGTTTAGCATTGCACAAGGTTATCTATGGCTGGGAGGTTTAATTTTTAATCTTGGCCGAGTGCATTAGGGTTTGTTTTCCACATGGGATTTATCATTCTAGATTTCCTCATTCTCTCTCCACACAAATATAAATACACTTTTTATCAACTACGTTCTCATCCAGACTCCTTAGAGTATGTGATTAATAACATTAAAAACAAACATATCTAGTTTCTGTCATTATTCCTCTTTAAAAAAAAATGTTCATCCTCATTACCTAAGACTAAAAAATATACAACTTATTTTCTATAAAATGTGACAGCATTTGTAAAAACTAAATAATCTTGATAACAATTCATCAGGCATTAAAATAATATTGAATTCTACTTTTTACCATACATATAAAATATTTTAGCTTACAAAAACAGAATATTTTAAAAACACAATCTAGTTTTCAGTGCTATTATGTAGATGAAAGTGTTGTCAAGCAAAATCACTGGAATACTCACAAAATGTGTGTATGACAAGATAATATTTAAAGTCATATTTAAGATAAAAAATAATTATAAAAATATAAAATTACAATTATAATCATACCCAATAATAAATTTGTCGATGTGTATATGAGGTATTTTTATTCAGAGGATTTTTTTTAAACAGTCCTTTCCCTTAAGTTTTAATCATGAAGCTAACAACAGAAATGTCAACTTGAAAATGGAAGAACAAAACAAAAACTTGATTTATTAGCTATGTCACACACAAAATATTAAATTACCTTTGCATATTTGCTGACTCTCATGATTTTCCCTGGGGATATAAATTCTACATTGCTAATCGTGCGTACATCACTTTGTGTCCCTCTGAGTTCATTCTGCTAAATCCTGTACTTCACATGTTATATCAAAGCATTGTTTTGTCACCTTGGGTTTCATAGCCGCTTAAGGAAAATTGTACTATTGACGCTCGAGATCCAATTTTTAGTGAACTTCCAGAGTGCCTTCTGCTGGGATTCAAATCCTGATCAAGGGTGAACTTAGACCTAGAACTTAGCCACCCTAAGCTCCATAAAATTTGCCGGCTGGTTTTGCGCATTCAGCGCATGTGCACACATTCTATCATATGACTCAGAGTCACAGCACAAGCATGTTCAGTGCATGTAAACAAATGACATTCTCAGCAAATTAAAACTATTGAGTCGCATGAGTGCATGATTTTACAAATAATAATTGACCATTATTTTACTCATTAAATGTTTTGGATCAAAAAATACTTTTAAAACTTGTGGAAATGGCTAAAGTGCATACATGGTGTATAAGAAATTTTAAGCATGCACTTCCATTTACGATATACCAAAATTTGACACCCCTTAAAATTATCTGCCCTAGGCTGGAGCCTACTCAGGCTACTGTTAAATCCACCCCTGATCCTGACCTATCATCTATATCAAATGAGTGAATTACAAGCCCAACACTTTCAACCATTTGACAAGCGCTGAGGGTGACACCCATCTGATAACCCTTCAACCACTCATTTGTCATCGATTTAAAAGGGGCAAAAATATACTCTCGTTATGAAACTCCTGTTCTTACTTCAAGCATGTTTAATTTGAAACATGGAAATAGATTTAGCGCTTCATGTAGTCATTTGTTCCTTAATTAACTGCCTTTGTGAATTGTTGAGTGGTTCATTAAGGAAAAGCCTTGAATCAGCAAGTCATTAAATGCACAATACAACCTCCCCAACTATGGTTAAACTTTAATTAGAATTGGGGTTATACATACATTTGTTCTTAAATGACTGAAAGCAACTTGTTAAGATAAAATAAAAATAGCACACTGTCTTTTGACATATTTTTAAGAGCTAAAAATTATGTCAAGCTGGTGACCAAAAGTTTAATACTAATTTCAATCACCCCTGTGAAAATAAATCAACCGTTTTATTTAAGCTAGTTTCAAGATTTCCCTTTTCATGTTAAATTCAATCCCAAAGTGTAAATATAGCTTAATGAGAAATCTGAAAATTTCATTAACATTTTTTTTTAAATCTTGAAACCAATATTCACACCTATATAGATATACCTTGCTAATATGGCGGGTTAGGTTATAAAACACTGACATAAAGATTTTTTTTTCGAGTCTTATTACCCGTTCGTGTTATACATAGGAACTATTGCCTTAAAGCAAACTATAGTCTTTATTTACTTGCCAGTGTATAAAAGCTTGAAAACATATTCATATGATAATATTTTCATTTTTTTTAGCACAGTGTCTTAGTATCTGTTTGAGTTAGATGGATATGTACTAATTAATCTAATATGTAAGGGATGAGGAAGAATGAATTGGAAGTGTGGAGGGAGAGTGGAAAACTATTTAGTAAAAAACTATGTTTAATACATTTGACTGGGATCAAACACTGTTCTCTATGTTATCCATCGGTAGTCGAGTCTATTGCGAGAGTGATAACGTAGACCACGTGGCCACCAAAGTATGCTATCATTTATTAAGTGCACAGCACTGCTAGGCTTAAAAAATGATGCAAGGGTAAAACATAATAATTTTAAAAAAAATTCCAAAGTGATGTATGGCTAAACGTTAAAAACACCGAAAACCCACTTTAAAGCAAGGCAAGCACTTTAAAAGGAAACACCAGTGAGGTATGCCTGTACCTATGCAAAGATGAGTAATTGTAACTTTTTTTAAGAAGCTTTTGTTTGCTTACTAATAAAGGAGAGTTGCATTTGAGATACAATGACTCCATCTTCAATTTACTCCAGTAAATAAGTGCACTCTATAGGATAACTTACGTATTTCGTTGAAGTAGAAAGGGAAGTCCCCCTGAACAGAGCAGTTGAGTCGAGATTTAAGAAAAGACGTCCAGCGGTTTCGGAACCTATGTGGCCCTCCCCGGTCATACTTGCACACCCGCGCCACCCTCGAATAAACAGCCTGTCAGGGAAAAAACATAAAACCACTTTTGTTAACAAACCATTCATGTTGATGTAGCTCATAATAGTTGAATAAGCCCCCCTAAAAGAAGCCAATGTAGCCTATTTAAATGTCTATTAAAAAAAAAAAAGAAACTAACATCTAAAACAAATTAAATGTCTGATGTTTTCTAAACAAGTTTTTATTATTCTAATTTACCTAGGTTATAATATAAAAATATTACCTAGTAAAAACATAACAGGAAGGTACAAGCAAACATAACACCATATATACAAATCAAGCTACTAAACTGGATTATTACAAATATTATGAATACATTTCATAAAAGTTCGTTATTGTTAAGAATCTAGGGGCATGCGTGTTCCAAAATTATTTTATGATCTATGATTTAAAAAAATAGAGATGGGCCTAATCTACTTTTTCTCAGATTTGTATCTTAATTGCCCATAGACCTACTAAACTGTTATTGGAATGGCTAGTGATTGAAGTCATCAACTGGTCAGTAACTGGTTGTTACTTATGTTTCGTACACAGTACTACGCAAAAGTGGTGGAATTTCAATCAGTTTCATACCCTCTAGCTGCAGGAACCTTCTTTGGGCTTCTTTTGATATTAATTAATGTAATGTGTTGTGACTTAGGTGCCGAGAAGGATTTGGTTTTCTATAATAATATTAGAGACGTAACCAAAGAAGATTTTCGATCAATCTATAAAATGAAAAGAATTTAAACTGCAGACTATTATTAATTAATTAAGAACAATAATAATATATTATTATTTCTGTTGCTACCCACATCATATATATATATATATATATATACATACATTTATAAAAGCCCTAATATTATTGGATGGATGTGGTTGTATCTGTGAAGGCTAATTTCTGTGACATAGGGTGTTTGTTGTTGCGGTTGTTAAACACAACACAGAGATATGTAGTATTTTGTAACCAGCGGGCTGAATAATCAGCTGCCAGTGCAGCACAATACAAATCCTCAGAACGAGTCAAGACCAGAACAAAGCACAGGGACAAAAGAGAGAGAGAAGGGGGAGAACTGCACCAGTGATAGATTAAGGTTGGAGTGTAGGGGATGCGAGTTTTCATAGCGAAACATTTTACTGACCAGAATTTATAAAATATTGCTTCAGTAAAAATATATAGTTTAATTTCCTTCACATGGTGATATCCTAATACTTGAATACATGTCATGAGTGTATTAATATTAGATAATATACTTTTCAAATGAAGAGAAAAAGATGTCATTAAATTCCATCACATCCTTGAACGATATGCAACAACTGTTAAGGTTATGACATCAAGAAAATTATACTCTAATGTTTCTACTGGATACTCTTTTTTTTTTGGTCAACAAAATGTTTTGATATAAAAAATGCAAAAATACTGCCCTAAACTCATGTTCCCTAGACGCCCACCTTAACTGTACATCAAACGTTATATGGGCGGGGGAAAACTTCCAACCAAATTGAATGAGTGGGTGAAAAAAAAACAACGCATTGATTTGAAATTAACTTCATTACCGGGATGTTCCAAGTTTGAGTGAATTAAATGAGTGGTCAAATGAAAAAAGTGTAGCAATGAAAGGTTACACTAATATAAATATAAAAGAGGGATCTTCTTTTGTTTGTGTTCAGCATAAAGTGATTAATAAGGCATTATTGCTTCAACTGCTTTTTTATCACTTTTATTTGTGTAGTTGACAATGATTAATAAGGTATTATTCCCTTAAAAGGTTGACTTATCACTTTTGTTTTTTGTTCAGTCAAAAATGACAAATAAGGCCTTTTGACACCTAAGGGAACTTTAAATGTTGACCTTCAGTTGACAGTGATCAATAAGGTATTGTGATGGCCCAAGTTATTTTCAGTGCTGATAAATCACTTTTAAATCACCCTTGACTACCCCTGTACTTTAATGATCACTGGACACAAACAAAAATGATATTCGAATGATTAAAGCAGTGGTTTCCAACCTTTTGCAGGGTTTGGCCCCGATTTTTGTCTATGAGACCATAAACCTCTTAAACTGCAAGTGTCAAATCCTAGTTTTTAAATTATTATTTTAATTGAATCTCACTAGCCATACGGCCTACTCTCAGTTAATTACACTTGTCAGGTATGTATAATTTAGAGAACATGTGCCTTTATTTGCATGGAGAGAGAAGGGAAAAACCATTTAAGAAAAGTTACCCCCATTACTCCTGGTCGGAATTTGTATCCTGACCTCATCACTGACAAACCAAACGAGTGTGACATTAAAACCCCATGCTTGATTTAATTATTATAAATTGCTTATACAATGATCATAAAACGCAACTAAGATGTCTTAAAAGAGAATCAATAAGACCAGTGGGTATTTAGGAATATATGCTGACCGCACCACTCATCTAAACACGAAACTGATATAGTAAACTAAGTCAGCAAGCAACTGTTAGAGTTAATCAGTAACCAATATTAACCTAAACAGTAACTCGACAGCTTTTATCATTTTAACAACTTTGAATTTTGCACCTTCCTATAATCATTATAATCACTTTTAAAAGTAAACATTAAGCTATAACCTCAACACACATTGCGACCCCACCTGAAACATGGCGTGATCCCCAGGTTGAAAAACCGTCGATTTAAAGCTCCCTTAGTTATCACAATACCTTGTTGATCTCTGCCAGCTGAATACAACCTAGATAATGTTTCATTGTGAAGTGGGATGGGCTATCAAGCGCTTGAGACAACAACAAAAAAACACTATAATGGAACACCCCTGTGCTGAATTAACTTTTAAAGTTATGTAATTATATCTACATACTATTTGATTTCAAGGGAAATTAGATACATTTATTTTACTTTGACATTTCCAAAATAATAATGATCGATCAAGTTATCAAAAATAAATAATTCTTTAAAATTGAGTAAGATTAAATGTATTTAAGATTTTATATAGGTAAAATGTATTATTTCTGAATCAATAAATAATATTTGACCAATTATTTATTAACTGTGCATAAGTATAAATAAAATAAGTTTCTATTACTTGAATGAATGACACTTTAATTACATCAAAACAAAAAGTTGTGAAACAATCTCAAATGCTATTTATAGAAAATGCAGTAGCCCTACCCAAGTAGCATTATCGGATCCTGTATTAAAGATTAATAATATATATATGTGTGTGCCATGGAGCTTTATATACATGAATGTATATGTATATAAAACTCCATGGCATCATCCTGCAATCAAGTCATACTGACAAAGCGGCCACCGCCTGTTGGCGATGATAGCGCCAACTTTTGCAGCATAGAGGGTGTCAGGTGGTCAGCACAACAAACTATCTGGCTGCTAATCTCAGTTTTATTTATATACCGGAGCCACTACTTTTTTATATAAGTAGCTCTCCATTTTTCCTCATGAGAATGAGTTGATCCCGTTCCAGACCCACTACTTCACAGAAAATATGGAAGCGGCGAGGATTGAACCCGGGACCTTTGGATCTGTAGCAAGGCACTATGGTCCTTAAAAATATATACTACTTAAAATAAATTGTTCAATATAAAATTGTTAAACTTTAAATGAACAATCAATCTTTGAAACGAATATAAATTCTGAGAACACAATAAACAAAATTGGATTTGGGGGGAAATTATATTTTTTCGAGAAAAGGATGAAAAGAACAAGTGTGGATGAAATCTAAAAGGAAGCTTGATGAATCCAATCAATATAAATAATAAATTTCTAAATAACATGGCAAAATGTATCTAATTCAAAATAAGTGTATTGATCGAACCTCCATCACAAACAATGGCGGGCACGTGGACTAAGAGGAATGTCCGGTTTGGTTTGGTTTGCGGGGGTCGAAAAGGTCGAGGTTTGAATCTTGTCTAGGTGTACTGAGGCTATTAACTATACGGTTTCCCACCCTCCTTCCTTGAAAATGAGGTACACTACTTCTAAATTTAACCTTCCTAATATCTAGTTCATTAGTGTGATTCGTTCGCATGTCTTTAAGCCAAACAAGTAGTGAGATGGAGTTACAAAAGAAAAAAATAGTTAAAAGTGATGAATACTATATCTGTACATTTATTTAACTGTGTCAGCATGTAATTATGATATGTTTGTAGATTGGTCGTTTCTTTGTGTGTATGTGTTGAGGTTTAAGAAGATACATACAAGAATGTTTGAAAATAACTCATACAAAGAATGTTATACTCACCCATTTATTGCCTTGTAGCATAAACTATTATTTATGTAATTTTGTATTTGATATTTAAACTTTTTAAAACTCATTTTCAACATTTTCATGCCTTTATAAGCCTATACTAAATTTTTGCCTAGGTAAATCTAAAAAACTACATGTGTTTGCATAATTTAGGGACCAAAAAATGTATAATATATAAATTATAATTTTTGAAGAAAAAAAGGGGATGGGATAGAAGGGTAGTTTTTAGCCATAATTTTTCCAGCCGCCTTACTTGATGTAGAGTATTTTTGAGAGTACATACGAATAAAGCTAAATATTTACAATGAACTTGGAACCAGGTATTTAAACAAACTTAATTATAGTTATTAGCGAGAAAATAGAATACCTAGAAGCTAACCAAACTGTCTCGTTCCCAGCGATTCCACAAGATTGCAGTGTGAACTAAAGGTAGCCACAACAGTTACTTGCAGGAAGCAAAGAGGACTAGTATAGAGGGATGCAGATTAAAGCTAATAGGATAGTAAAATGTAAGTATTCCTATCTAATCCTCCTTGACTGTCTTGGCATGGCTACTGGTCGGCTCCTCCATGTAGGTATTCTATTTCGTCGCTTATAAGTACCTTGCCACAGTTGATGTACTCTACTGCAGTTTCACGGAAGAAGAAGTACACAAAGTCCCCTAATGGCATGGAGCTCACAAAGTTTGGAGCTGAAACAAATCACAGAGAACATCGCTCAACAAGGATTTTGGTAAGAAAAATCCTTAAAAAATATTACCCTGAATTATCAGTGTTATGTGAGAGGTATATATAATATTGATCAAAAGTGGCATTTAAAGTTGACTTGACCTATCACAGTGACCGAACACTTCCTTCGACCAGTCTGGACAGCTCTTTTTGACCGTTTAAAACTGATAGGGAGACAAATCCCCTTGAAACTGGCTTCATATTGTAACTCACTTTTTTTTTGTCTTCTTAAATTGAGACAGCAGTCAAGTTCTAGTCCAATTTTCATAGGAAGAGCCTTTTAGAAAATACAAACTTTTTTATGGACAGCAAAATCTTCTATCTGTTAGGTGATATTTTGTAGGTATTGATAATAATTTATATCAAAAGTGAGAGCTAAAGATCACATGACTTGATGTATGAATACATGAAAGTATCCCTCGTAGTTTTTCTAAGGAAGGCCCTGCCTATGAAAATTGAACTGTAGCTGGGATTAGTACAAACATCTAAAACAGTTTTGAATTGAAAATACCTTTCATTAATTTAATTTTAACTTTGATCTCATTAAAAATACCAAAAGCCACTCTTTTGTGAGAAAGATTAAATGATTACAAAGTTAATAGGCAAAACATTTATAGTTATTATGTAGGTCTTATAACTAAAAGTACTACTCTAAGAATTGTACCTACTGTATATGGAAATATTAAAAACCTGGTTAAATATTCCATTTTGAATTTGATTTTCTGTAAATGATATTGAAAATAGCCCAAAGTTAGTTTATATAAAATGTGTCGATACTAATTAGCACTGCAACAACAAAAACTAAACTAAAGAGTAAACGTGTCCCGTAGTGAGCCCGGGTTGGAAATGCAAATCCCGCCGCCATGGCGGCCGGTGATACAGCCTCATGTGGGAATTAATACCGACGCTGCGGCCTGGGATTATTACCCCTAATTTGTTGGCCTATGTAAATTGAACACAAACACAGGGACTACTAGCCTACCGGGGCCTATGTACTAACAGTCAATATCAGCCCCTCCCAGCGGGTATATCCTAAACAATCTTGCAGGGGCCACCACAACAAACTTACAATTCAGTGGATTCAATCAATGGTGGTTAACACAAGGTTTAGGACACACACAAAAAAAAAACACTCGAAAACATTATCACTAAAATGAATACTTCAGCTAATTGTTTTCACTAGTCAGCGCGATAGTTGAGTTTTAACGGTAGGCTTTGTTGAATGCGTGTCTAGTTATTACAGACTTAAATCTATAAAGAAAGCCATATCACCATTGACACAAAGTCACTATGCTTTGGAGATTGGTAATGTCTGTCTAAAGTTGCAGCTATAGAAAACATTAATTTGACAATTACAATTACATGACAATTAGTAAATGTTGAGCTTTCAGATAAGATTATTCCTATAGCTATCTGATTTTAGTTATTTGGATTATTATCTAATACGTCACAGAACGGTGAAGAAGGAGTAATGATCACTATTGATCACTATTAAGGTTATTACAAAAAATAAATGGCACAATTTTATCAAGTTATAATTAATTGATTTCAAACCACATCAGTTCACGAGTTGTATGGGGTGAGACTTGCTATTCTATGCTTTTTACGCATCATTGTCAAGGTAAAGTAATTAATATATTGGTATGAAATTTAGTATAATTAGACATTCACGCAAGACGTACAGAATGAAATATTTATAATAATGATGATAACATTGTTATTTTTATCTTTTCAATTTCAATTTCCTTTATTATAGTGATGACCAACAGTCACAAGCCTTGTAATAGGCCAGCAATGAAAAGGACACCAGTATCTATATACAAACCAAATTACATAAGAAAATAAAATAAACAATCAAAGATAATACAAATAAATAACCACTAGAAGATAAGACAGATAATAACTGCTCTAATAAAGAGGAGCAGTGAAAAAATATCAACATATAAGAACAATAAATAAAAATTATAATCAGGCTAATGCTAATTTATATTTTAGAGGTAGAACATATCCTGAGTAACTTAATAAGCGAGTTCCTTAAATATTAATTAATTCCTTGAGCACAATTGGGGTTGTAGGTGTAATTAGTTACATACGATTCCAGTTAGCTACTAGTCTAGTACTATGAGGAATACAAAAATATATAATAAATAATACTTTCGGGGGGGTGAAAGTGGGGGTTGTTGAGCCCTCAAATCCCTCACCAAACCCACCAAGTCACAAAAAAAATATGTAAAAAAGAGGGGTTGGTAAAACTGGATATAGGTTTTCCATATTTTACAAAAGCGGGTGCGAATATACCAATGTAATGAGGTCTGCGAAGCGTTTAGTAATGCACTTATAATAGTGAGAACAAGCATCTGGTTAAATCAGGGAACATTATGTAGCTCCTACAAGTTTGAGCAACATGAGAGGTTCGGTTAAGTTGCTCCCATCGTCTTCCCCCCTAAACATAAATCAAACTTTCGAAGAACAGTTTAAGACATTTTGAAACTTTAATGGCCATATATTGTGTGATATCAACTTTTCCTTGAGAACTTGCGCGGAGTGAAAGTTCGGTGCACAAACCCAAATAGGCCTACATTAATAAATTGAAGATATTAAAGGGTTATTTCCTGCGCAGGACAATTAAAGTTGCCACAAAGACAAATTAGTTGAGATATCATAAGACCAAAGTTGTTAGATAACAAAGAAGCAATACAAGATTATCTTTAAAAAAAAAGTAAAAATAACCCAAATCAGTGGCAGAATGGTCTAACGCGTCACTCCCGTGTTGAACTAAATTTCAGGTGAAAGGTAGATATGGGTTCGAATCCCAATCAGAGGTACTGAGGGTGGTTTTCCTAAATGGTTTCACACTCTCACTGCACACAAATACGGGTAGATTTCCTCAACATCCATCGTATTCATATTTACTCCATTAGAGTATTTAAACGTGTAATAAACTCCATTACAATAAAACATAAACTTGAGGAGGAGTCTATAGTAATATTTTGATAGGAAGACCGTATCTGACAGTTACAAGAGTAATTAAATACACTTTAATATATTAATACGTCAAGTCAATGATCCTATGCTGTTAATTAACTGGCCCCGTGGTACAGTGGTCAAAGCCCCAGGCTGGTGACCTAGAGGTCCCGGGTTCAAAAGGGCCGATTTGCAGTATAAAGTGTTCTGTTTTAGATCTACCGCGGCTGACACAATAATATCTACTGAGAGAGGGTCACACTGCCCGTTTTCGGGGCGAGGCAGATTAGAACATCGGGTACTTGTGATAAAGGGCAACCATCGTGTCCAGGGTATCGGGTTTGAATCTGTAAGGGGTGTTAGTCGTGCCGGTAGTTAAATATTCCTCGCTAAGCCAGTTCTCTCACGAGCTCCTAGGTTAAAGTCCTTATATTTTTTGTAACATATTTTTGACATCACATTTTTGTAGTAACTCGTAGTGCCATTAATAAATCCTAAAAACCAAAGCCTTCTATAATTTCTAGCCCACGCATCTATTTGCCATCATTCCTGCCCTTCCCCGCAAGCCATCCTGACAGATTAAGCCCGCAGGAAGGGTGGCGGTGAGGGGGAGAATTTTTCTCAAAAGGGGAATAATTCCCATGGTCCCCAAGGTTTGGTTAATTCGGCTTAAGTTAGGTTAATATATTCATTGGCAACACTCTTTCATAATTATTGTTGCTATCACGTCATCTGGACACGGAAGAGTCACCACGTAAAGGATGTCCGATTGGTACATTCGGTCGTCCCCTGGCAACGGTACTGGCTAATCTCATCGCAAACTGAGCTACAGAATGATGTAGCCCATACACGCCATTATTATTATTACTATGCTGTCATTTTTGATAGATATAATTAAAACAACACTAAAATGTTTTATCCCCGCGTCTTACTATCTGTTTAGGTTATACATACATATGATAATTACTCTAATGGGGTAGGGATTAAGTACGAAGCATTTTAGAGGTAATATACCCGTATTTGCGTGGAAGGAGAGTGTGGGAAACAATTTAGGTAAGCCCACCCTAAATAAACCCGACCGGGATTCTAACCTCGACTTTTCCGTCATCAGCGAACCAGTCTAACACGTGAGCGACTCCTTAGATAATTCGGCCACTGAAGCGGGTACTAGGGTGTTAATATTATTGTAAAGTGTTGACCACATAACTTACTTTTACATGAAAACAAGAACAAATACGCAACATGTATTGTACTTGGCAATTAATACCAGCAGCAGAAAATCTAATCATGTTGGATCTGAAAGAACATACATTTTTAAGTAACTTTGTCAAAATTGGGTTTGCCCCATTCTGTTTCAGAGGTCTAAAGATGTGTGATTTGTATTGTGTTCCTAGACCTTTTGCACTTAATTAATACGTAGAACAATACACTACTTGACTTTACTCCACGAAATAGTTTTCTTACCCTTGCATCTACTTGTGATGTTGCAACGCGTTTACTTCACTATTTTGTTTATTACATATTATATGCTTTTCAAATGGTATAGATTTGGTTGATGCCGTATTTATACTCCGTTTACAATTAAGGATATCAGTCTTACCGCGAAGAATTACACTATGGCCCTGCCATATGATATACATCATAATAGAAACAAGCAAAATCGGACCAACATTTTTTAGGATATAGTGAGGTTACACTAACAAACTGATCCGAGACCTTAGCTCAGTTGTAAGTGTGTTTGTTTACTGAGCTAAGGGTATCGGGTTAGATTCCCGGCATGACAGAAAAATTTATTATTGGTGAAATGTGGGTTTACCCTAAACCTGGCCCAGGCCACAGTAATGGATGTAAAAATCTAACAAGTGTTGATGTCTGAGAATACTTTTTATCAAGTTCTGACATTTAATTTCACAAAATAGAACTACCATTTGATGTTAAGATGGAAAGGATCAAGAGTTAAGTTTAGTGTTGTTTTCTTTTTGCAATTTTTATAACTACAACATTTTTTTGGAAAACATAAACGTTATTGCTCGAGTAGATACGTTTAATTTTATACATTAAGTAGTCTCAACAGCTCATGATATAGGCTTATTATTAAATAGTAAGAGTTAAACATAAACTTTATAAATAACGAGAAATAGTGCCTGGTAACATTCGGTGATCCCCTTGACAAATATTCAAGAACTAGTGAGAATATTAGGGCTATAAGCCAAAAATGTAACTATAAGCATCTACTGTTGTGTTGTTTGTTATAAAAACCATAAAAGTACAAACCTCAACTCGAATTACCTTCCACCCAAACTTAGTGATGATATTGTAGTGTAACTTAAAATAATTAGTAAGGTGCAATCTAAAATCCCTTTTCAGCCATATTTTGTCCTCAAATGTTTATCATTTAATATTACTTAGTCCAATATGTTCTTAGTACAACGTGCCTTACTGAGAATTCACACGTCCGATGAAAAACAAAACAACGCAGAACAAAGACGTGTCACGCGATAAGCTAGAAGCAAATCACAAAATATTTGAACGGTCCACTAGGCTCGAGTTGAAACAGTTTCAGTTTTTTCCACTTTTCACCCCTCAGCGAAAATATTTTTCTATTGCCAGAGTGAAATGTGCCATCAACATTAAACAAAATACATAAAAATACATTTTTAAACATATTTCGTAAAGAAAAAGTGTGTAGATCATTAGGATGGTTGATTCACACGTTCACCGAATACAAGAAAGCAGAATTTGGTTGAGTGGCGTAGCAATCCACATAATGCACTGCAACGCAAATTATTAACAGTTGATTACGGACATTTTAAAAAAAAGTCAAGTTCATAGAGACATCTTAAGGATATATGGCCCCATGGATGATTTAAAGTAATTGTGTTGTGTCGTGAAATAATAATACTACTAATAATAAAAAGAACGACAACAGCTTTCCTTTGATTGAGTTTTTTTAAATCTCAGCAGTAAACGCAGCAGTCTGCTCGTATCTTGCTTTATAAAAGAATGCACAAATTGAGTCGGTTGAAATTTAATTGGGTTTGCCAAGTGGATGTTGTGGCGTATAACCGAGAAATCTGAAACTGTTTCAAGTCACGCAGAGCAGACAGTGCGAATAGAGATGATAGTGTTAATGGTTTAGATTTTTTTATTTGATGTATTTAACGTGAACATTCTGAACCAAATTATCATATCAGCATACTAGAATTTTCATGAGCGAGAGCGAAAGAACCTATCAATATTGCCAGAAAGGTATTTTCACATACATTCCAGGTTTATTTTACATGCCACAATCGATATGGAACCGACGGCTCTAATTCCCCTCCAAAGGAAGTTGTGCGACATATCCTTATTGCTCAAGAAAAATCCATAATCGCAGTTGGGTTTGAACCCACGAACATCGGGTAGTGATAGGGGCATTTTACCCCATAGAACACCGAGGTCGACTTATTGGTTTAGAGATCGTCACATGACCACATTATTTTCTTCCCTTGTTTTTCGGGGAATGTGTGAATTCCAGATTGCACTGAGGTTACTGTGAAGGTGTGTGTCCTGCTCTGAACACGAGACTCACCGTTCAAACTCATGGAGTCGTACTGCTCGGTCTGCAGAGGTTCCCTGTAGATGATGGGGTCCATACCGGAGAAGTCCGCCACTGTGCCGGTGTACAGGTCCGTGTCTGGGAAACAAGGACAATAACAACTTCAAATGGCCGCTCACTGCCGCCCTAGCAAATATACAGTCTGATTGCGACAAGAAGGAACTTTTTGGTTGGTTACAAAAGTTATTAAAACAGGTTTTAAATATTTATATATAAAGTAATGTAATCTACAGCTGTCACTTTTAGTAGATATTATAACCTATAAAATATTACGAACAATAAAGTAAAATGTTGGTCGAATGTTCTTGTATTTTTCTAAAAGTTCGTACCTACCAGAATCCCACTATGGAACAGTTTTATGCAGTGCTGTGTTTACGTACGTAGGGGCCTCAGAGCGGCACAAAGTGTGGGAGCCCCACAAACCTTTGTAAATTACAGTATAGCGTGCATGAGGAAAGGTAGAAACTAAACAACTGTTTGATAACTTAACGATCAACGGAGACTTTCCCGGTAAATCTTTAAAGTGTCGTCAGCAGCATTAAAAAAATAATTAAACTGCACATCCATCAATTCTGTTTTTACCCAATTCTTTCATGCCGGAAGAAAGGAAGAACATTATTGAAGTCACAAAACAAGAAAGTATAATAGAAAATTAGAGTTGATGTTTTATTCTTGTGGGGATTTATGGGGACCCTAGTATGTGGGGGCCTCAGGTCTTGCCAAGTAATGGAACTACTGGGTCACGGTGAGTGGGTATTGGGTATAGTAGGAAATCCACCCGCATTCGCACTTTAGTGCAGTAGTTTATATATAAACTGTAATACTCGTATATAATATATACATACAAATGTATATACAAACCAGACTAGATGGGCCGAAGGTTTAGTACTCGTGCCCACCAGTGAGGTTTTCCTGGTAATATCTATCAATCAATCTATCTATCTATCCATCTCTCTCTTTATAAACATATATGGGAACGAGGACTTGACGTTCGACTCATCTAGTCTGGTTTGACAATGATTGGGAGGTAGAGAGAGTCAAGGTGTAGCGAGGGTGTTTTTTTCTTGAATTATCTCCCCCTATAACACACACGCGCAAATTCGGATACATTTCCTCTCAATCTTAACTTTTTTTATCCCTATCCCAGCGGATTGATTGTAAAACGCGTAACATTAGAAACAAAAGGCTAGTGTCGTGTCAATTCGAGCTATGTTATACAATCAATAAGAGTGGGTAGCGGGCGCCTCCCCCGTGACCTTTGACCCCTCTAGGCTGGGGAGGGTCAGGTCCCCTCTCAAGCTATCTCCTGACGAGTTCTCGAGAGCTCATCCACCCTAGGGCCCCCACTCGGAGATTAAGGGTCATTCCAGATGGATAGGAGAGCCCCGCCGGTGGGGTGGTAAGGGGCGGACACGAGGGAAGACTATGATCAGACAATGTGAGGTAGGGTAAGATGTTTATTTAGCTAAAGATTCATAAATGCATATAATAGTTATTATTATTTTTACTCTAGAAATAAATATCCCAGTCAGTATAGCCGCTTCCTAGTGACCTAAAGGCCCCAAATTTAATTACCAACGAAAGCAGAAACATTATCAGTGTTTAAATGAACTGGCTTTCTTTTATACCGAGTGGTAAACCAACGTTAAGGGGCGGGTTTATAATTTCTACATAATAAATATATATTTTTAATACATTTTATAAACTATTTAACTAGTTTAAGCCGAAAAATGTAGGGATATAAAACCAATTAAATGAAACGCACCAACATTCACCTTGAAAGAGAATAAAAAATTACAATATATATGAAAAACCTTCTATTTAATTCATTCGGAGATCAAACTCAGGCATTCCAGGTAGGCATCTGTTAAATTAGCCGTAAGGCAAGCTATCCCTGATTAGAATCAATAAAAATAGACACGCAAAAAGAATATATGTTATTCCCAAATATTTGGACTATAAATTTGTTAAAATTGAATAATGATGTATATTTATATACATTTATATGACAAAGATGCATGTAAACCAAAGCTGAATATTGAAGTAAATTTTGATTTGTTTCTAGTAATCGATTTTCAGACAATTATTAAAATACACTCACTAATTTTCAAATACATAACGTATTTGTTTTCTTTCTAAAATTGTGTATCCAACAAATTATTGTTTATTCCTATGCAGCTTCATTTGATTAAAAACTCATATATCTACAATAATATCACTATTTGTCAAATTGAAATTGTAGCACAATTAATGTATTTAGAAATTTAAAACAGATATTTCCGAGTGTTTTATTTGTATTGCGTATACAGCAAGCTAATTACCAAATTTTAATACTTTGGTACAATCCGTTTACCGTGAGAGGTTGCAAGATTACATTGATGGGTGACTCTATGGTTCAGCTTATAAGATAAAGCCTTGCCATAGTTGGTCAAGGTAAGACTGCTACCCTTCAGTCTAAATGGAGTGTAAATCTCATAGATTTGATATAAAATCCCACAACTATCTTTATTCTTAGCACCGAGTCTTACTATCCGTTAGGGTTATAGGCTTATGTACTAATATAACTAATGGTGTTAGGGATTTGGAAGGCTATATTTAGTGGAAGTGTACCAACATTTGAGTGGAGGGAGAGTGGAAAACCATTCTATAAAACCACCCTTAGTACACCCGGTTGAGATTAGAACCTCAATCTCCCCGTCATCGGCAGTCTAGTTTACTGTGATAGTAGCGTATTAGACCATGCGGCAACCTAAGCGGGTCATATCTTTAGATATAACTTTGAGAGAAAACGTAAAATCCAGAAAAAAATAGCTTTACACAAAAATGAATGGGTTTTATAGTTAAACAACATGAAAGAAAATAATTTCAAATAATTACGGAACTATTTTGAAACCTTTAAACATTACACTATAACATTCTGGTTTGTCCAAGCTCACGTATACAATTTGGGGTAGATAATTTAAAACGTATTTAATTAACAGTTAGGTGTAGCCGGTGGTTTGGTAAAATTGAATTAAAAATACATTTCCCGATAGCGCTGATGACGTCAGCTTCAAACAGCCAAATAGTCCAACGAAACGGGAAGCATGAAATAGAACATCATTAAATACAAATAAAAATAGACATTTATATAAAAAAGCAATTGTGACATAATTAAACATGGCCAAATTATAATTACAGCGGTAAACGATGGTATATTCAATTAGTATCTATTCATTATTTTAATTTTGTTAACGGAAAGGGGGAGGCGGGATATTCCAACGCCGTGGGATATAAAACGACGCGACCCGCAATGCCAACATGTTCAGTAGATTGCATCGGTTACACGACAGGGGCTTCTAGTAGTCGCTCTTCGACAATCGCACTATTTCTTGCAAAGAGCGAGCAATGCAATTTATTTTATTAGCTTACTATAGTGGTTTTCAACCTAGAGGTCACGGCATGTTTCAGGTAGGGTCACAATGTTTGTTGAGGTTATGGCTTTATGGTTACTTTTAAAAGTAATTTAATGATTATAGGAAGATGCAAAAATGTAAACGGTTAAAGTGATTAAATCTGTCAAGTTTAACTTTTTCCTTCATTTAGTACTCAACTTGAAAGTTGCTTGCTGACTTAGTTTGCTATTAGAGTCTCGTGTTTAAGTAAGTGGCGTTGTAAGCATTATTTACAAAATATCCATTATGTTATTTTACTCACTTTTGATACAAATTAGTCGCATTTGTATAATCATTATATAAGCAATTTATAATATTTAAATAAAGCACGCGGGATTAAGAGCGTTCATCATAGCAGGCCCAACTCAACTTACGGCTCACGCGAGGAATGGGAGTAAAAGGGAGAATAAAACGTCTACGATATACCAGAAATGTGTGGAGTGCATTCGTATCTGAATGGTTATTAGAAATTTTCCGCTGTGACGATGGAGGACAAATGACCAAGTTTCTTGTCAATAACTACAGTATTTCCCTATGCGGAAGAATAAAGATTTATGCACAGAGCTTATATGTGAGGCCAATCTAAAATGGTCAAAAATGGCCTTTTTAATGCAGCTTGTATCCTAATATTATTTAATATTTCAACAATGTTCTGTTTTAGGAACGTCTAATAACTCTTTATCTCCATTAATGTTAAATCAGAAATGATCACGTGTGATAGTTTTTGTGAAAACTTACGATTTCTAGCCAACTGTAGCTCAAGAGTTGATGGGCATGTGATGCATGTTCTTGATGTCATGCACGTTTGGTCTATCAGTGATGAGGTCAGGGTTCAAATTCCGATCATAGGGGGGAGATTTTACCTTAACGGATTCCTCCTTCTACCTTCACGCAAATAAACGTGCATTTCCTCTAAACCATATCTCCTTCACAACTGTAATTAAGTGCGGATATCTCAGACGGGTTGTAATATTCAGTAAACGTAGTTATTTAAAAATTGGACGAGAAGACTTGTAGGTTATAAAGAAGTCACGATGGTCTCAAAAGACAAAAACTGGAGTCAAACCCCGCCAAAGGTTGGAAAGCCCCGGCCTACTGGATTAAAACTGATTAGTTTTAGTTTACTTTGTTTGTCAGAGCGTAGGGGGTGGACAACTAATTATTTGATTGACCTTGGTGTGGAGTATTGCCCTACTTTTCAGTAATCGAGAGCTAATCTGCATTGTGCAGCAAACATGACGGGTCATATAAAAATAAAAAAGTAATAATATTGGTAATAAAATACTTTTTTAAATGACTAAGAATGAGTACACAAGTACATAATATAGCTGCACCAATATAGCTAGTGAGTTGACGGAGCCTGTTTTAGTGCCATAAATATATCAATAATGCTGATCGGTGTTACGCCTTTTTTTCTATAATTTTTTAAAAAAAGTTGAGAATCACGTGACACAGGTTTTACAACACTAGGTTAAGATATTAAGCAGGTCATATGGACACTAGTTTATAATAAAATGTAAAATAAACTATGTTTCAAAAAGTATTCTTGGAAATGTATGGCTGCTATAACGCTGAAACCATGATAGCTGTTTACTGTGCACAGATTATTTTGCTTTAATATAGTACAACATAACCTTCAAAGGTGGGCACGTGGACAAAGGCGTTAGATTCGTCTTGACTGGTTCACCAGGGAAAGGATTTTAATCATAGTTGGGTGTATATAGTACATGTTTTTATCCTTAATAGTTTTCCACTTTTCTTTAGCGAAAATGTGAATACATTTTCTCTAAAGCAGCGGTATTCAAACTTTTTTGCTCGCGTACCTTCATAAATAATTTATCTCCAGCTTTGTACCTCAAAATTTGTTGGTGCATAATGCAAGCTATACGTATTCTATAATCTACATCTAAAATAAATAAAATCCAAAATAATCATGTAATTTAAAAAAATTAACTACCCCTTAAAATGCATTTTCGTAAATCCTGGGGTGCCACTTCTCTAAATAATACCTCTCTTATTCCCGCCCCCTCAGTATAAATATGGGGAGAACCACGACCTGTAGTAGATCCCTAAAGCAAGTAAAGGTTACAACATATAATTGTATTAAAACAACTCACTCAGATAATCGTTTGCATAACTTAGAACAACTTTAAACTCTGGAGTGTGAGAGAGAGGGAGGGTTACGACAGTCATACTTGTGATGGCTCATCAAGTACCTCCAACAAGAAGTGCCAAAGTTTTTATTAAGCACCACGTCTTACTACCTGCTCAGGTTATACGCATTACGCATACGTACTACTTGCGCTAATGAGTTAGAGATGATGGTTGAATTTACAGGAAATGTAGCCGTATTTACGAGGAGGGAGAGTGGAAAACCATTTAGGAAAAAACACTCTCAGTACATCCTACCAAGATTTAAACCCTGATCTCCCCCTCATCAGCGGCCAGTCTATTGGGAGAATGACGCCACCGAAGTGGATTTGCTTTTTTTTTCCTTGCACTGCGTTTTACTACCCGTTCGGATTATATGAAAACGTACTAGTTACGATAATGTGATAGGAATAAATAAGGTTGTATTTAGAGGAAGTGCACCCACATTAGCGTGCGGGGAAGCCATATAGTGAGAACCACCCTCAGCACACCCAACCGGAGTTCGATCCTCGATATACCCATCAACAACAATCTAATATATTGCGATTGTGACGCCTTAGACCATGCGGTCACTGAAGTGGATCAAGTAAACGTTCTTCCTGCCAAAATTCTAATATCTGGATTAGGGTGGGTATGAAATATGTCTGGTAATATACAGCACATTATGGTGGAATTGTGGGAAAATTTGGTGTTTTAGAGATATAAAAAAATCCACACAAACGCACGACAGTAATAAGGGAGGGCCATGTGACTACTGGTAGTCAATTAAAACTAGCAATTCATCGAGGGTGTTATTTCGTCAGCGGACTCTCTTATTGAGCCCACACCCCTATCAAATCATAAACTGGTGTTTTACTACGCCATATTCGAGTCCTGCCATATCATGAGGTACAGTGCAATTAAAAAAGAAAGAGACTTATCTGACAGCTAAAAAATTACTATAATATATATATATACTTTCATATATTCATACATAAGCTCATGCTAGATTTATCTGTTGCTTTGGATGGGTATTATCAATAACAATAAAATAACATTAATTAGAAGTCAGACACCTGAGCTCAGTCGGTAGTGTGTCTGTCTACTGAGCTAAGCGTCCCGGGTTCGATTCCTGGCATGGTCGAAAAATTTATCACTGGTGAGACGTGGGTTTCCCCTTCCACATTGATGAATTAACGGCTGGGGGTTGGATGTTGTGTCTGTTCCAGATTCAAGTTAGCTTATAAGTCATTTAAAGGTTGAGGATTGCCATAGCCAAGGAAGCTTTCAACAAGAGGAGGTTACTGCTGACCAGCAAGGAGTTAGGGACTGCAGTAGAAATTGATGAAATATTCAATTTGGAGCATATGGCACTGTATGGGGTAGAAACTTGTTTTAGGAAGATGTAAAAAACCACAACTTGGATAGCTTTGCAATGTGGTGCTGGAGAAGACTTGAGAAGATCAGGTGGACAAACAGGATGCCAAATGAAAAAGTCCTAAGAAGAATGGGTGATAAGTGAACCATTTTGGATGTGATTTCCCATGCGAAGCAAACTATATTGGACACCTCCTTAGGAGGAACTGTCTTCTGCACAACGACATAGAAAGGAAGGTTGAGGCAAATATGATGTTAGGAAGAAGGAGAATTCAAATAATAGAAGACACGAAGAAAAGCTGAAGGAGGAGGCAGATGACAGTGCGCATTGGAAGTCTAAGTTCACTGACAAAAGGAATGGACCTGTCGTAAGACAGAACAGCAAATAATAATTAATTTAAGTGATAATATAATCAGCCGGTTCAGAAAGTGCACGTTAAATACCTCAAATTAAATTAACATTGATAACGTTTTAATGTTTAACTAATGTTGCACAAAAAAAAGTTTGTATTCTTTAAATGGAAGGAAGACCCTTCCTAAAAAATTGAACTGTATACAGACACGTGGAAAACCATTTCCAATGGTGGCTTGAACAAAGAGGATTCCCCATCCCTCCCTCCCTCGCCTACGTATAGCTGAAATTGTTAGGAAATGAGGGGATTGGGTTGAACAAAATGTGAGAGGTAAAAAAAATATAAAAATGCAAGTAGTAATAAAAACTAAAAATAACCGCACAGGCAGTCAGATAAAACCTTGCGTTTTACTTATGAATTGTTTACTGTTGATTGGTACAGTAAAATTATGACTTTAACATATTAAGATATTTCAATAATGTGTCGTTAAGAGAATGGTACACCTGATTGACTCGAGGGGCCAAGGTTCCATCCGAATCTGTTGTACTTGGAATATTTTTTTGTTCTTTCCGAGCGATATGATTTCTCTCTTTTATTCAGATGAATTAAGAAGCTATTTAAAATCTTACTCTACTCATTCTTTATTCCAAGACCATGCCGTGTATGTAAATGATATACAGTAATTAAATTAGAGCGTACGATTAAAGAAATGAACCTCTTTCTATTTAACTAATGTCAAATCCGTTTCAGTGGACGAATGTTCTAAGACAACAGTCTCACGTTATAATGGCCTGCCGATGATGGGGTGATCAGGGTTCGAATCCCGGTCGGGTCTATTACGAGTGGTTTCAACTAAATAGTTTTCCACTCTCCTTCCACGCAAATGCGGGTAGATTACCTCTAAAATGATTCCTTCCTTATCCCTATCCAATTATAGTAGTTATCATATATGAGTATAACATGAACAGGTAGTAAGACGCGGTGAAAAAAATAAGTTTTCTCAAGTAAAAGCTTCTAGTCATGGTATAAGCTAGCTGGCTGGACCTCATCTCTTTTTAAAGGCTCTGTCAATTTTTATAGGAGCCACAAAACCCATTACCAATCTGAGTTACAAAAATTTAACAAAACTAAAGGGATAAGGATAAGTAAGGTAGAATGTATAACATTATTCCATAAACAATTAGTGTAAAGTTGCGGATAGCCCGAACGGTTAGTTAGATGCGGCGCACAAAAATAAATAAATAAATATCATTTTTACATAGAAAATTCTATTTAACACAAATGAGGAGGAAGAAGATGGTACCAGCCTCAGTGGCGTAATTGGCTAATGTTTTTGTTTCGTGTTGAGCTAGACTGCCAAGGACGGGGAGATAAAGAGGTTCGAATCTTGGTCGGGCGAACTGGGGGTAGTTTTTCCTGAATGGTTTTCCACTCTCCCTTCATGCTAATGCGGGTTCACTTTCTCTAAAGTCAACCTTCCAACTTCCTAATCCATTAGTGTAATTAGTACTTAAGTGTATAACCCAAACGGGTAGTAAGACGCGGTGCTAAATAAATAAGAAGATGGTGGACTATTAAGATGGAGTTGTCGAGAAAAAAAACGAAACTAGTTTCACATCAATTACATCGAACGCTACCAAGACTTTTCACAACATAATGATGCAAATTCTGGCCGTCACAGGGGGTTGTACCTTGAACACGGCGGGCATTGTCAGCACCATCTCCTGGGAGTGTTGCGAGAGATAGAGGCGGCAGGGGGAAGATCATTAATTCTCATCACAGGAACAGACCGCTTCTCTGCTGTTGAATTTTTCATAGCAGCCATTATGGAAAACCAGGGAGCGAGCCACAAGCTTTCCACAGAACCTAGGTCCTCGCAGGCACTTGTCAAGGTTTAATGGGCGCAAAAGTCATAAAGAAGGCCCCAAGCGTCGAATAGAGGAGGTGGGGGGTGGAAGGATAAGTGAGGATACAGGGTAGGATGGGGTGAAAAATGCACGAAACGAAACAGAATTTCGCTACACATATATTCCTTCTCTATTCCTCCCATACACCTCTATGTTCTTTCAAATGTAAATTTTTTGTGTACGTGAGATATTCTCAGAAACCCTTTATTCTCGTTCTCCCGATGTGGAAATGGAATATGCCAGCGGTAGCAGGTCGACAATGCCAAAGGGTGAGCAGGAAAATAAAAAAGGTTTGGTAAGACCAGTCACCTTTTCAAGAAACTAAAGAAATTTAGAGCTATTAAGTGGGGAAAAGGAACGCGATGTAAATGTGTCTGCTTCATAATAATAATAATAATAATAATAATAATGGGGCTGTCAGAATATTTTGATAAATTCGAAAACAAATTGCCAAATTCAAAATATATAAATACGTATCAGAAGTTTAAGAAATACTAGATACATTTCATACATAAACATAATTATTAGTGTTGTCTGTTGTGAAATAAAATTAAAAACTTTACTAACGGGGCTAAGTGTACTGTTAGTTTTTAATTATTTTATATCTAGGAGTGACTAAAATTGGAAGTGGTTTTAACGAGAGCAATAAACTTTAAAAGTCAAATCATATTAATATATAATCAAATATTTGCTTTGCTTAAAGTGAACCATTTTATTTCATATAATTAGACGACCACGTTATTAAAAGTGACAAAATTGAGATTAAGAAGTTAGACATTATTTTATTTTTTAGCACCGCGTCTTACTATCCGTCCAGGTTGTACGCTTATGTACTAATTACGCTAATATTTTAGTGATGAAGAAGGTTATATTGAAAAGAAGTGCACCTGAATTTGCGTGGAGAGAGAATGGAAAACTATTTTGGAAAACCACCCTCAGTACCCTCGAGCAAGATTCAAACCTCGATCTCCCTATCATCGGCAGTCTAATCTACCGCTACCTTATATCATGCGGCCACCAAAGCGGGTTTAAAAATTAAAAATTCCAATTTATGTAGTATTGCTTAGCACTAAGAGTGGTTCTTTCAAATTAGTGGTTGCGTTTAAGGTAATCGGAGTTTTTAATTTTTAACCCCACTTTGGTGGCCGCATGATATAAAGTGTCACTCTAGCAGTAGATTAAACAGGTGAAACGCGAAAGGAGACTTAAATAAACGTGATTATTTCATCCAGCGAGAATGATAAACGGTACATATCAATGGCTTTAAAAACCGCGTTTTTTCAAATCTAAATGAAATCCTGCGATGCAACAGGAACTGGGCGATTAAAACATCTTCATACTACTAGCTCAATCAGCCATATACACCCACCCCCCGGTTTTCTGCCAACATTTTCATACATATTATAACATTCAATTATATTGACCAATTAATAGGTTAAAATATAAAACCTTTTATTCAGAACAGAGATAGTTGAAACTTAAAAAAAACTGAGACCAACGTAAAGCCGATGTTTGGAAAGTTCTTGGTATAAGAAAAACAAATTGGTTCGAATAAAATCTATCAAACTCAAAACAATCATGAATTCAGAAAAACAAACCACGAAAAAAACCCCCACCAATAGTTGACAAGGTGTTAAAATAAACCTTTTAAAAAAATTTGAAACCTGTAATCGAATGGGACAACATTATGTTTTGGAACTTTATTCTCTCAATAAGGATGTGGAATTTCATCAAAGCGATTAAAATATGGTAAAAATACATTTGAATATTAACACACAGGTTGCAAATAATTGTAATTACGGTACTGTCCGTATGAAGGAAGCCAACCTGAGCACGGAAAGAATCTTGGATAGCTCAGTGGAAGCGCATTGGCACGCTAAAGCAAACGTCCCGGGTTCGATCCCCATGTCCAGGTGTAATTTTTCAAATAATTTAAATTGACTTTTAATTTCTTGATTGTAGATGGTCAATTTCCAGTCTAAGGAATATTTCATTCACGTAATCTATGTTTAGCACCTCATATTACTACCCATTTGGATTATACGCTTAGGTACAAATCACGCTGTTGGCTATAGGGATTAGTAAGGTTATATATAGAGGAAATGTATCTGAATTTGAGCGGAGAGAGAGAGTGAAACACGATTTTGTAAAAAAAAAACTTAGTATACACGACCGAGATTCGAACCTTGATCTCCCCGTTATCGGCAGTCTAATCTATTGGGAAAGTAGCGCGTTAGATCACGCGGACACCGATGCGGGTCATGGTATATTTTAGGAATTTTAAGATTGTTTTTAAATACATATTTAAATGTATTAAAGTACATTTGAAGGCTATTAGGTTTTACAGATACAATAGCCATGCTTAAAGCAAATAAATAAATGAGATTACTTCAACCAAATTTACTACTAAAGTTAACTTCAGTAGTTGATATTAATATTTTCATGAACGCATAATATACAATTATAAACTCCTGTGGTGAGGATTGAAACCTGTCTTCCTTGTCAAGAGTCCACTACAGTATCAGTAGTGGTCTTATGGCTCACCACCGAGGAAGGGGTTAGTTAGTTACCAGTTCTCTACAGATCACCACGTTCAGAACTAATTACCATCCCAGCGAGCGTGCCGGGCCCCCGGAACGAGGCAAGTAGTAACTCCTCCCCCTGACTATATCTCATCTACGGTAGGAGTGTAGGTAACTGACAGCTAGCAGAAGGTTCATTATTGCAAACATTAGCTCAAAGTCAATAACGCCAACCCATTCGGAAATAATAATTATTTTGTTAGTAACACTATGACCACCTCTGTGGTAGAGCAGTAAGAGTTCCTAGTAACAGATCCAGAGGAACCAGATTCGATCTTCAGCGCTTAAACATTTTCCTGTGAAGCGGTGAGTCTGGAAGGGGGTCAAACTCAGCCTCGTGAGGACAAATGAAGAGATACTGGAATTTTTTTTATGGCAGCTCCGGTCTAGAAAAATGAGATTAACGATCAGAGGTGTGGTGTGCTGACCACACGACACGCTCTATCCACAAATACTGGCACTATATTCGCCAACATTTTACGGCCGTTCAGTCAGTATAGCGTGCTTGCGGGATGATGCCATGGAGGTCTTCTGGTGATAAGTCATTATATTATCAATTAAAAGTTTTTTCAAACGCTTCTAATAATACCTACTTAAAGCCAAAGCTTGCAATAAAGAACCTACTGTTAGCTGTGACCTACACTCCCACCATAGAAGATCTCGACTATAAATGTTGGAAATGATGGAAGGTGTCCTTAAAGAAAAATACCAAACGATCATATTAAGTGGGAGTGTAGGGTACGCGAGAAAATATCAGTGTTTTGGAGTTTTTAAAACATTTTTTTGACCAAAATAAATAAAATATTGCTCCAGTATACACATAAGATATCAACAGGAATGTTGAATATCTGTAATGAGCAGCGCGGCATTAGATGACAAACTTATGAAATGAAGAGAAAAAGTTGTTTTAAAAGTCCTGGACAACCCTGACAGACATTCAAGAGATTTATCTTAGCCGAAAAAACTTTTGCTATAACACCGGCAAAAAAAAAAAACACTGGCCTTTTCTCACGTTCCCTACACTCCCACCTTAATACGTCAAACAAGCGTGCAGAGTGACAGGACAAGGTGAACAGATAGCACACATGACCCTGGCATGAGAGACTGAAGCTCATTCATTCTCTGATGACTGCACTACCTGGGTATCATTTACATAACTAAGGGATGGCGCACACCTGTTAGCTAAAGAAAATATAAAGCAAAAACGTTGTACATACCTACAAAGCGTCATTGTTCCAAACTTATATGTTGACTTAACACAAGTTTTGACTAAAATGTATTTTACTGATTTTGGTTCACTTCAAGTCCCTGGCCTCGCAAACAGTCCCTAATGTGTATTTTTAACATCTCTCGACCTCTCGGAGATATATATATATATTTTTTTTGGGATTAAAAACAACAACAAAATAATTGAACTCGAGATTTTGACCCTCTGAAACCGAAAAAGGGGCTTTCGCGCTGCAATCATTCTGTATCTCGGCTTAGCGCCAAAACTATTTTAGCGGTCGGCCCTAAAACTTGGTATCTAGGAAAGTGAATGAAATTGATTTGTTATACTCTTTAGTGGACAGAGATGTTAGTTACTCTTTTCTCAATGTTTCTGTAATAGTGAAAATTATTTCATTTATGCTCTTTGGTGGAGTGTTTCTGTAACTATGTGTAGTATTTTTTATTCACAAATTTTAGTGTTTTTGGTAAATGTCTTTATTTCAAAATAAAATAGAGATAAAGTATATGCGGTGCATCGTACCATTTATTTTACCTGGCTAAAATTCGTCGAGCCATTGGGGGGTAAAAAAGGTCTAAGTCACAAACAAACAAAAACTTATTTTGTTTCAGACTGTTTTGACTAGCCAGTCTAAGCCCAGCCTATTAAAGGATAGTTACCAAAACTGACACAAGAGCTTGCTAGTAATAAAACTCGTGACTTGCCCAATTTTTCCAGTAGGCGAACTTAATCCTATATCCATCTTCCTCCCCTAAGTTGATCCGAGTCTGACGTCATAATCCTGTAACCTGTCGAACGTTTGGGAGTCGATGATAACCTAATTTTTTATTCTAATCATCTCCCCTGCCCCCTCTCCATACGCCGGAAATGAGCTTGGGGAGATAGCAAGGGGGGCCATTAATTATGTTCCGGTTCAAGATGGCGGAGTCCCTATAAACCGTAGAGGTAGGAGCCCACGTTTCCGCTTTGGCGTCTCTAGGGGCGCGGAGCGTCGAGGCGAAGTGATAAGCTTAAGTGGGTTCCAAGGTCAGGGGCAGTCATTTTACTCCCCCTCCCCAGACAACTTAAGCCCTTTGTATTTTATTGTGCACCACGTCTTACTACCCATAAGAGTATTTACATATTTACACGGAGGACGAAGATAAAATTTAGAGGGAATGTACCCGAGTATTTGTGAAGGGAAAGTGAGAAACCTTTTATGAAAAAACCCCCCCACCATAAGTGGACGCAACCGAGATTCTAACCCCGTTATTCCCGTCACCAACAAATCATTCTATTGCGAGAGTTACTCCTTAGACCAAGCGACTATAGCTGCGGGTAGCCCCCTAGAGGTAGCAGGTAAAGGTTTTTTTAAACTAGAGTATCTGAAATCCTCCTCACTAAAAGTAACCTACACCAGTAGGAACGGGAAGGAACGACAGTATCATATTGTCTAGTTTGCAGGTGACAGAGAGACTGAGCTTTGAATCCTGCGATACATAAACTTACCTAACGCTCTAGCTCAGTCGGTCGCCTTTGATGTAAGAGGGCCGTATTCGATTTTCCGCAGGTTAAAAAATGTACCCTTTTAAATATAAATAAGTGTTTGTTATAGACTTATATTAGTGTATTAAGGGTTATCCGCAAACCACGTAATGGTTTTTCTTACTTTTTTATTTTAAACCCCCACCCCATGTAACACCATCTAGACATTTAACCTGACCCCTCATTCTCTCCAACCTGTGATACGAAACTTTTCACATCGAGTAAATGTCATTATTTCATAGGGAAGCTTCTATTATACTGAAAGAGGGAACCAGATATAATAATACTACTACTCAGATTTGTAAGTTATCTATAAATCTGTTTACTAACGGTGAAAACATGAACAATAATATTATTTTGTCAATATTAGAGAGTATAAGATCTGTGTTACGCAGCACTGTGATGTAGACACCCTCCCTCCCATGTAACACTATGTGGACATTAGATCTTCCCCTCTCCTCTTGCCACAGCAGCGTTACGTGGTTTATGGATGACCCCCTTAGCCAGTCAACCAGTACTAGAGCGTAACAAATTAAAAACAAAATGAGAGTCCTAAATTGCCCGGGTGGTCTTGAAACTCAGGAATAAGGCAATGAAGATAAGCACCAGTTGCAAATGGGACTATCTTTTTTACTAATTAAAGTGTTTAAAGTGCACTTGAGATTTGTGGTCAGTTTACCTAGGCCTTCTGGGGGAGAGCGAGAAAGAGGCTGCTACACCATCATTTGGTAGGATAAAACACCTTTCAAAACATACTTCCTACGATCGTTCTGGAAGGCCTGTTATTCTGCCAATATACCACTTTACTGTAGGATTCTGCTATTAAAAAGGCCTTCAAGAATGGAATCCTTTCAAAATCAAGGTGCACATTCGTAATCCCTATCTTCATACATTATAAAATCTTGATTACGTGGCTAGGATTGTTCCAAGGACACATCAGCTCACATCAACTCACATTAGTGAATAAGATAATTAAAAAATTAAGTATGCTCCTGCCATGGGTAAAAATAATGACTTGGCTTTACCACATAGAGGATATTATCCTTATGCACTGCTGGAATGACATCCAAAATACCCACTTTAGCACTTGGGTTGATCCTCATGAAATGGCGCAATCATCTTCAAAATACCCAATTTAACAATAGGATTGATCCTCATGCAATGCTGCAATGATCTCCGAAATACCCACTTCAGCAAAACGGCTGAACCTCATAAAATGCTGCAATAATCTACAAAATATCTACTTTTAGCAGTAGGAATAGCAGTAGCAATAGGGTTGATCCTCATGCAATGGCGCAATCATCTTCAAAATACCCAATTTAACAATAGGATTGATCCTCATGCAATGCTGCAATAACCTCTGAAATACCCGCTTTAATAAGAGGGTTGATCCTCATGCAATGACCTCCAAAATACCCACTTTAGCAATAAGGTTTATCGTCAGGCAATGCTGCAATGAACCCCAAAATACCCACTTTAGCAAAAGGGTTGATCCTCATGCAACGTTGTAATAACCTCTGAAATACCCACTTTATCAATAGTATTTTTGTGTGTAATAAAATGTTAATGGTTTTTCTATATCGCCTTAGAGTTTTTGTAGTTATCTAGTAACAATAAATACAGCTTTGGTCATTGTTTTAAATCACAAACAATTATAAAATAGTTATAATTTGGTGAATTAAATATGTTTGGTTCATTTTTGAAGGAAGAAGGAACTTTTAATCAGACTAAGGCCGGCCTTTTTTTCTAGTGGTCAGCCTTCCTGGATATTTATCAAGAAGTTCGGATTCGATTACCGAGGGTACCATAGGTATTTTATTCGAAGGGGAATAGTACCTTTTGTCACCATGGCCTGGTTACTTATTATTATTGAGGAATATAGGGTCGACAAACCCTGGTTGCATAAGCTAAAATAGTAATAATTATAAAAAAATCAGACTGTCAGATTAGGCCTGAATGTTCAAAAATATGTCATTATAACCAAGTGATTATTTATTTAGCTACCAATCCGAAATCGGGGTGTAAGTTCTAATATGAATAAAAGTAATGATTGAGTAAAAAAGTATTGGTACCGAAAGGAAAATATCGATATTTTTGCCACATCCCTAGTGATGAGGCACTAAATTACACCCGAATGGCCTGCAGCCAAATAAATGAGTACATGATGGCATCCTCACGGTGGCCACGAGGGCTAGGTATATTTATCATCAACCCCTCCCTCCCAACCCAAACGTTGCCGACCCCTGACCTAGTGATTCCGCGTGACCGGGATAAATCACCCGGCCTGCGACAGACAACATGGCCGCCGCCGCACACACATCGTTTCAATTTGCAAAAGGGGTCGCGCGCACGACGATAATGCAAACCGCTCGGGTATAATATATTACAGTGCCCAGGGCCGTAATGAGCGACAAACGCTTTGGGACAGGTCGTTTACGTTATTTATGATTTAGTCGGGATATTATCATTGTGTTTGGAAAATAAAATAAAAAATAAAATGTATTGCTCGTCGCCTAAAGCTATAGTGTTTGGACGCTATTCATCTACTTATAATGTGCATCGTTAGCCACTTAAACATAATATGCTTAGATGTTATCATATTTTGAAAATGCTGACATTAAATAGTCACTAAATCTTAACTAGATGCTTTACATAATTAATTAATCATTTTATAAGCATCCGTTAGTTAGTTAGTGGGTTTTAACTCCCAGTAGGAAGACCTTAAGTCCCAAGCGTCTTAAGTGCCACCGTTATTCAAAACACCTTAACTTTCAAGGTGATTGAACTTCAGTGATGACGTCATCCACCCCTGACACACTTTCAATTTTTAGACAGTCTCCTTTTATTTTTTTAATGATTTTATTATTATTTTCTCTTTCATCGATAGGCATTGTGCAATATAGTAATAATCGCTATAAATAACCAACTATGAGTCGTATTACAACGCGAGTGACAAACCCATAACCGTGTTCAGGGTAGTTAATGTCCAACCCAATGGGAAGATCTAGAATAAGATGGGAGGATAACATTAGAATACAACAGATAAAGACACTTTAGTGTCATATTCAAGGGAAGAGTTTTATAATACCATATTTTAAAACGACCCGGCGTCCAACCTGCTGGCAGAGTTTTGACGGTGATGAGATTGTGGTTTAAATCCCTATTAAAATTAATTTAGTTTATTTTTCATTTAGTTGAGGTATTTAACGTTCACTTTCTGTACTGAGTGATTATATCAGCACACGAAAATTTCTATGAGCGAGAGCGAAAGCTTCTACCAATTTTGCCAGAAAGGTATTTTTACATACCATCCTGGGTTTTTTTACATGACACTATCGGCATGGGACCGACGGCTAAACTTCCTCTCCGGAAGAAGTCGTGCTGCAGATTTTTATTGCTCAAGAAAAATCCATCAACTCCGGCTGGGTTTGAACCCACGAACATCGGGTCCTGAGGCGAGCGAGCACTTTACCCCAACACCGCCCAGGTCGACGAATCCTTATTAAAAAACCTAGAATAAATAAAATAACTATTAACTCTGTATATGGTTTAAGATTTCTCTATTGAGCCAGGGTTCGAGCCCCACCAAGTTTGATTTGTTTTATTTCCCCGAGTTTGTGACGTATCCATAAATGGACACTTTTAGCGTGTATACTTGTTGAATACAAAGGTTTAAACTTAGCCCAGAAATTCAACATGGCTTTAGTATTTATTTTAATCAGTAATGGATCCAGGGGAGGTGGGTTTGGTTAACCCCACCCCTCTGTATCAGATATGTTGAAACCTACACCATAATAGTGTAAAGAAGGTTGACTCCTGTATACAGCTAACACATACTTTGACCTATCTCCTACATGGGCTAACCAATAACTCTTTCAACCTAAATCTAATATGTAGACAAGTAATTGTGTATTAAACTGATAAATTTGCTAGTTAAAATGTTTTTTCATACAAGTCCTCTTTATATTACAATTAGAATTCTTTATAGACTAGCAATATTATTATTAATTAAAATTCTTACTAACTAAAAGATTAGATTTATATTTGAAGGGGTCTTATGAAAATCAATCCCCCCTAACATTGACTATTTCCGGTTAATTGGGGCAGCCGTTTATTTGGGACAAAATTTGAAAAAGAGAAACAAAACAAGTATTTCGCCCGAACATTTTTTCCACTTGTTTAGTTGTGGAAGTGAAGATCGTGATTGAACAACAAACTGTAACATAGATATCTTGTTGGCAGCAGCCGAGACAGTTATTGCGAGGTCGTGCTGGAGGGTGGTTGTCTTGCGTTTGTTCTGTCTCTTGATAATCGTATTCTGATATAAATTATGCTTTCAGTTACAATTGTCTACGATCACAATAGGTACTGTACACAATTATGTATACGTCTTGGGGGTTAACAGAGATTAAAAATATTTTTCAAACAGTGAACACATTTTTTTTTCAGTATGTTTAACTGATTTTTACCTATGTCAAGATGCACCATTAAGATTTGTCACTTTTCTAGGCCATGAAGGGAATCCTTTATCAGCATTAGATACATGAGTGATTTTTTTTTCCAGTTGTAGTCTATAAAGAGAACACGTCAGTTTGCACTCGATAATTTTTTTCAAAGAAATAATCCTTAAGCAATGTGTAACCTTATCTTGACACAGATATTGTTATTTAATATATCTACATATTTTTATACATATGCACATTTATGCGCTTTTAGCTTTAGCTATTTTTAAATAAATGTTTGTACCAATACAACTTAAATACAGAGTGCTTTATTTAAGTGAAACATTCATTTTATTTAATACGTCGCTTTTTGTCTCCGTTATAATGTGAATTTCAGCGCATTGTTTAAATGGGGCAGCTGCTTATTTGAACCAATGCGATCTAGTTCTGATGTGTCCCAAATAACCAAAATCCACTGTAAAACATCCTTGAATGTAATTGTTCTGAAATGTGTTTTAAGTTTCATGTCAAAGAATTCTCGGACTATACCTTGTTTTGCCTTTGCCCTGATTATCACACCTGACGTAAACGCAGGTGTTAATTAATGCCTCCTTACACGCTCTGTTATCCCCGTAGACTTACTTGCACAATCTGGTTTGTGCAGTCCGGAAGCTCCGCTTGTGCCATTTGGAGAACTCCTGAAAGATACCTGTGTAGTTAGACGAAGCGTGTAGGGGGCCGCGCAGTCTTCTCCTTGCAATCCCCGTGAATGATATGTCAATCTTGATTGAAGAAGAGTTTTATTTATGTTCAATTTGTTACTTAGTTTGTAAAATAATAATAAGAAACACAATAAAAAATAATAAAGTTAGAAGAAGTAGATGGTGTGAACTGTGGTTATCAAAAAGAGAAAGTTATTCAAACATCAATTTATTCAATGAAATTAGAGCTGAACCGAATGATTGGATACACCATATTCGGATGAAGATACTGACTCCAAGGTTACACACACTCATAGTTTTAAATTGTTTAAATCTATTTGAAAACCCAAAGAGCTAGACCAAGACTACATGTGTTTGACTGACCGTGTAGGGTGCTCTTTAGGGACAAGAGCTGTTTCTCCGATCTCTCTTTGTTAACTGTTGCCAAATCTCCTTGCTTTCAGTTATATTGGAAAGTGGTGTGCAGGGCTAAGAAAGAGCTACTGACATCATCACCGAACCAGTGTTGCAAAATTCGTCCTATATTTAAGGAAAGATTGACCACCCGAAACCAAGAGAATGACAACGCTATTTCCCAATAGTAACCCTACAGTTCAGTGAAGCCAACATGTAAACTAACTTCTGTCGTTTCGTGTTCTCGATCAGGCCACGGCCGATAGAGAGCGCCTACCACCACACAGTCGACGAGGCTCAACACGACTCCCGTCACCGCCTTATTAGCAATGTGTCGCTTCCCCCGATCCGGTCCAATTTGCGTCGCACCGACCGCGACTTCTACCGCCGTCGTCAGCGGCTAGAAACCTCCAAACAAGTTAGCGTCACAGTGAGCGTTACGACGTATTTTACGTCGCCCGAAGAGTTATTGCCGGGTCACACCCACCTTGAGGTACGTCCCGACGCCTAGGTTTACTTTACAGGGGCAAAGGAAAGCAGATATCGACAATATATGAGCAAAAAACACAGGTACTACATTTTAAATTTAAAAGTTAATGGTATAACTTTATATTATCTAAATATAAAGTTTGAACAAAATCCATTAAACCGTTTTGGATCCGGGGTCAGGGACAAACAAACAAGACAGACAGACAGACAAACATGGGGACAAACAAAATGGTAAAACCCACCTTTTTTTGGGTTCGTGTTCACATAAAACGTAAAAAATTATCATAATCTCGAGAGCTGTTTTTTCACGATCACAATACTTTCTCTTGATATGATAAATTTAAAATAGGTTTTTTTAGGTCTTTGTCTTGTCTATTACGCCATAAACAAATAAAACTCCCTTTTAGTACATCTATATTAATAAACTAAAGAGTTTGTAATGAGCATTACGTGTTATCTATCGCACGCAGAGGTCTGAAATTTAAATATTTGTAGACTGTGCACGAAAGTGTGCACCTCGAAGCTAGAATTCTACAATTTGGATTATTTTTTAATGAACTAAAAACCAGCTTGGAAGCAATAAAGTGATTTTTTTTAATCAAATAAGCATAGCAAAGCGTTGTTTGAGGATAGCCAGGTAATAAGTTGAACGGTTACCCTGGGCAACGCCAGGTACTTCTGTTAGTCAATTATATTACAGGCGCTTAAAGGAGTAGAGAGATGACCCACTTCAGTGTTTGAATGGTCTACGGCGTCACACTCAAAATAGAATGGACTGCCGGTGACGGAGAGATCTGGGTGTACTGAGGGTGTTATTTTACTAAATCGTTTCCCACTCTGCCCCCACGCAAATATGGGTATACTTCCACTAAATTCAACCTTTCTCATCCCTAAAATGTTAACAAAATTATTGCATATGTGTGAAACCCGAATGAGTAGTAGGACGCGATACTTAAAAAAAGTAGAGGAATGAAATCTCGCTTTTTATAAAAATTACAATTGTGAAGTCATTCCAGTGATGTTTAGAACAGGGTGATTTACCTTGATGAAGAAATTATAAAGTTGTTACGCTACCCAATGTTTCAGGGATGAATACAAAGGGAAGGAGGAGATAACATATGCATTCAAACTAGTGATTACTTCTTCCGATATCACCATATGAAGAAAATAAAACTATGTTTCTATTGAAGTTATATTTTATTTAATTTGAAAAAAAAAAAAAGGTATTGCTATACAAAGTGCAAATAACACTGACCTTTTATCGCATCCCTTATATTCCCACCTTATGATGGATTTTTTTTCTGTGAACGGAGTCTATTTGACTGTCTTCATCTGCCTCTCCGATACTCCCTAATTTCCCAGTGCCATTGATGTTCCGTCACAGAAGAGAGCAGCGACAAGGGGGTAATGGGAGAGGTCGGGGGCAAAACTCGCACCGTTATGGAAATGTTACGATCAAAATTGAGACTAGAAAGTACTTCTAAAAGAAGGGAAAAGTAAATGAAGTTAACAAACTGCAAATTCGGTGAGTTGTGAAAAGTTGTAAAAGTTAGAGGTTCCACAATAAATTCTCTATATACTTTGCATCTATTTTATTTCTTATGTAGTCAGAAAAGGTATTTACTCGGCTGGAGTTTTTTTATATTTCTTGCACAGAGCTTACTCAACCATAAGCAAAATATGATGCTCAATTAAATAGTAAAACTAGATTTTTTTTTTCATAAAAAGTACCTTGTTTAAATTTAAAGCAATCATGATGTAATGTTTAAAAAGATAAAACTGCTAACATCGGTGGAATTTAATTAGAACCGTATTAAGGGATACCTCTCATCTTTACGGTACAAATTAATTTTGATTTAGTTTAGTTATAGCCATGACGCTTTGAAAATTATCTTAATATTTTACAACCATTTCTTCGAATACTTCTAATAGTCAAATTTCAAAAATATCACGCCACGACGATCCTAAATGACCCTTTGTTGGTATTCTAGAATTAATGTTGTGTTTGTTATTATATCAATTTAAAACATTTATTTATATATTCAGTTAAATGACTCCTTCAAATTTGATTGATATTATGTTTTTATCGCTTTACAAGCCCACGAAGCATAAATATTTATCTTATATCTATTTATGAACTTTTATACATCGTTAACCTTTTAAAATATTTTGCTTAGCTAAGCAAAAATTTCGGATAAATAACAAATAATTATGTTTCTGTGTTAGTTATAAAAAACTTTTTTTTGCTAATAAAGAATGTATTGTGTTATAGGTAGAAGCGGTAATAAATTAATCCAATAATGGTGATGCTTTTCAGTCATCCTTAATGGTCTAATTATTTTTTTAAAGTAGTGCAAGCTACCGGTGTGGATTGTCTTTGGTTAGAAATATCTGGTAATGCAATAACAAGTAAGCATCAAAGTATAAATATGGGGTGTATGCCCTTAAACTAATGTAGACTTTTAACTTGAGATATTGACGTGAAAGACAGTTGTGTATAATAATAAATTTTTTAGCGACACAATAAGAAATATAGATAAACCGTAGCGAGTAATCAATAGATACCCTCCATTACAAGTAATCAATAGATACCCTCCATTACGATTAATCAATAGATACCCTACATCGTTAGTAATCAATAGATACCCTACATCGTTAGTAATCAATAGATACCCTACATCGTTAGTAATCAATAGATACCCTCCATTACGATTAATCAATAGATACCCTACATTGTTAGTAATCAATAGATACCCTACATCGTTAGTAATCAAGAGATACCCTACATCGTTAGTAATCAATAGATACCCTACATCAGGAGCTGTGCCAAGGCTTGGGGAGGTTGTACTCACCTACAAAGACGGCCGTACTATTGTGACGAGGGTCATAAGGGCACATGGCCTGGCCGGCCCGCTCCTTCTCCATGCTGTACGCGCCGTTCTGAAACAAACACCAGACGGATTTCAGCAACATTGCAAGCATGTCATACGTCACAATCACAAGAGTAGGTGTGGGGAAGCATGAATGACCCTGATTCACGAGACCATTTCGATTTATGACTAGCTCCACTAGTACATGGGCTACCTCTTCTCGGAGGTAGAATTCGTCTTCCTCATCCTAGTGTCTTAGTTTATAAAGTTTAATTCACTGATAGTACTAGTGAAAATAAAATAAAGACCACACCACTTGATCATACGGCAAAGGTTGATTGATATATACTAAAAGATGGGCCTATCTACTTTTTAAAAATACAAGAAATTAACTGTCACAAATGACTTTTACCCACGTCACACTTTACAATCTGGAACTATAATTATTCTATTTACTCTACCACGCAACTAGTTTCCGGTCTGATTATATTAATTCGTTAAGTATGAATTAGAATTTTGAATTTTGAACTAAGCAAGTCAAATCATAATCTAGGATTTATTTGTATTCGAAATTTCTAATCGAATCTGAATCTTACAAAATTAGGATTAAAAATTTCAAATCGAATCAGAATAGCGTAGGCTTATACTTTTCGAACCAGTGCTGTATCGATGAATGACGTACACCATATGTAACCCAAGGCAGCATACTTAAGGTCAAATGGTAGAGAACGCAAGTTGAGTCAAGAATTTTGTATCAAAAACTCGTTTTTTGCCAAAATAAAATATTGCTTCAGTATACATTTAGTATAAATTTCTACACATATTATCAAAAGTTCTTTAATATTTGTCATAAGTTCAGTGACCTTTGTCAATAAACATAAAAAAAATGTCCTGGTCAAAACCGCGATGACCCACTTCAGTAGCCGCATGGTCTAACGCGCTACCCTCGTGTTGGACTAGACTGCCAAAGACTGGGAGATCGGGTTTAGATCCTGATCGGGTGCGTTTCCTCTAAATTAAGCCTTTCTAATCCATAAAACCATTTGTGTTATTAGTACATAGGTGTATAACCCGAACGGGCAGTAAGACGCTGTGCTAAAAAACAACACCGCGATGACCAATACAGACGTGCTAAAAATGACGAGATTACTATGTGTATAAAATAAAATTAATTTACGCATATTTTTTCCTAAAAAGTATTTTTTTTGTAAAGATACGGAGCCTTTCTCGCATTCCCTTCTACCCTAGCCTTCAGAACCAAAGCAACACCAGTGCCACGAATCGAAATATTTGAAGAAAGGGGCCGAACCACCATACAAATACCAAGCTCCGCCCAGGATCGAGTCAAATCTGCCTTGACTTGTAGTTAACATCTTTATCCGTTCGACAGCTGTGGTTGGCCTAGTTGTGTCTAGCACATTAACCAAGAACCAGGTAGCTCATAAGTGCGCTGCTGAATGGGAGGCTAAAGCTTCGAAGAGCACCAAGCCTACCACGGACTGAACGTACCCGCATCAATAAAAAGAGAGAGAATTAAAAAGCTGGAAGAAAGTCACGTATGAGACCCCTTACTCCAATACATCCGAAAAGGATTCAAACCATTGCGGGCGCTAGCCTAGAGTAGTGACCAACCGATTTTAAACTTTTTCGAAATCATTAGCAAAAGAGCTAGAAGGATTAGAAAACAAACGTAGTTATTAAAGATAATTTACCTGTTGTACGAAATAACCTCCAACATCAGTCACAGCAATGTCTCCTGAAAAACCCTCCAACATTAGTCACAGCAATGTCTCTTGAAAAACCCTCCAACATCAGTCACAGCAATGTCTCCTGAAAAACCCTCCAACATTAGTCACAGCAATGTCTCCTGAAAAACCCTCCAACATCAGTCACAGCAATGTCTCCTGAAAAACCCTCCAACATCAGTCACAGCAATGTCTCCTGAAACACCCTCCAACATCAGTCACAGCAATGTCTCCTGAAACACCCTCCAACATCAGTCACAGCAATGTCTCTTGAAAAACCCTCCAACATCAGTCACAGCAATGTCTCCTGAAAAACCCTCCAACATCAGTCACAGCAATGTCTCCTGAAACACCCTCCAACATCAGTCACAGCAATGTCTCCTGAAACACCCTCCAACATCAGTCACAGCAATGTCTCTTGAAAAACCCTCCAACATCAGTCACAGCAATGTCTCCTGAAAAACCCTCCAACATCAGTCACAGCAATGTCTCCTGAAACACCCTCCAACATCAGTCACAGCAATGTCTCCTGAAACACCCTCCAACATCAGTCACAGCAATGTCTCTTGAAAAACCCTCCAACATCAGTCACAGCAATGTCTCCTGAAAAACCCTCCAACATCAGTCACAGCAATGTCTCCTGAAACACCCTCCAACATCAGTCACAGCAATGTCTCCTGAAACACCCTCCAACATCAGTCACAGCAATGTCTCTTGAAAAACCCTCCAACATCAGTCACAGCAATGTCTCCTGAAAAACCCTCCAACATCAGTCACAGCAATGTCTCCTGAAACACCCTCCAACATCAGTCACAGCAATGTCTCCTGAAACACCCTCCAACATCAGTCACAGCAATGTCTCTTGAAAAACCCTCCAACATCAGTCACAGCAATGTCTCCTGAAAAACCCTCCAACATCAGTCACAGCAATGTCTCCTGAAACACCCTCCAACATCAGTCACAGCAATGTCTCCTGAAACACCCTCCAACATCAGTCACAGCAATGTCTCCTGAAAAACCCTCCAACATCAGTCACAGCAATGTCTCCTGAAACACCCTCCAACATCAGTCACAGCAATGTGTCCTGAAACACCCTCCAACATCAGTCACAGCAATGTCTCCTGAAAAACCCACCCCTCAATAACCCTAATAAGGACAAACACCGTAATATGGTATCGACCAACATGTCTCCAATTAATGAGGACCCCTTATCAAGCCACCCTCTGCGTTAGAGCACGTAATCTGAATACTAAACAAGATTCCAAAAGTTATTTAGGCTACCCCTAGCAACAAAACGCGGCAACACGACTTACACAACCGTCACGAATGATGCGCTTCTGGCTAATGTCAACATTTCAGGCTGTATAGGTAGGTGGCACAGGTTTAAGCCGCTAGTTTCGCAAAACAGCGGATATCATAGAACCTAGGCTTGTATTGCAAGTATATTTCTAAAACTCCCACTTGCTCCATTATAAGTATGAAACAATGTGAGGTCATACTCTATAAAGGTCATGAAGCGGCAAATAATACATTGTAGCGAAATGGGCTCGACAGATAGAGATTTCGGCATGCATCTGTGTAGGATTACTGTACAAATATAATTTGTAGCAATGCAGCAATTACAGATGCTTGTTTTGTTTAGGTAGTCCTATATCAAAGTTCCACCCGTTGAAGCATAAAGAAGCTTATGATCTAAATACTTGGTAGAACCAAAAATTCACACACTCTTCGTTGCTTTTTTTGTGTGTATAGAACTACAATATAAGCAAAATACTTTTATATATTATATTAGCTAGCACTATTTTATTAACAACCTATTTTCATGTAGAATTTCTTACTTAACGAGAAATGGGTTTTTAGATCTAATTGACGAAAACTAAAAATTGAATTGAGTTTGACCAAAAAAATTACTTAATGACCTCAGGCACTTAACAAGTTTTGCTCTTATTGGACCCGCTTATGTGGTCACGTGGTATAAGGCGTCCCTCTCAAAATAGACTATACTGCCAATGACGGGGTGATCAAGATTTAGATCCCGGGCGGGTTTATTGAGGGTGATTTTTTATTAAATGGGTTTCCCCTCTTCCTCTACGAAAATGTAAACTTCCTTTAAATGTAACCTTCCTCATATCTAACACATTTGGGTAGTTATTTATACATATGCACATAAACCAAACAAGTAGTGAGTGAGACGCCATACTAAAAAAAAAAAACGCTCTTGTTACTAAGTTCTTGAGTTGGACAGAACCGCAGTTTCGGAGCGTTTTCATTCCGAATACCAACGTTATGGTTGTATTTGAATATCGCGAAACTCTGGGAGATATTTACATCCATACCGGTAATCACACATTCTTCCCGCTTCGACCACTGCCTGTAACCCCTTCCACAAAAAAAAGGGGGAGGGGGAGGGAGAGCAAAAGATAAATCACCTAATTACGACATAATGGTCAAAATTGCATTGAGAGAAAGAGGCTTAACTGTCAGTACTGTTGGAACAAGTATGGCGGGACAGTATATAACAAGGGCTGTGGGAGGGGAACTTCATTACATCTTCATACAACTGCCCCCGCTGTATTACCCCTTCAATCCTTCACAATGACAAATATTCGTCGCTTATCAGCATTCCAATTTACATGAATCACGTGTGTATATATATATATACACACACATACATTTTCCATGCAAATGTACAGTTAATGGAGGCAGAATATTTACTTCGTGATTAACATTGATATTTACACTGGTCACACCGAAAACAGATTTGAGTGCAATCAATAGTCTGTAGGGTTTGTAAGCCGGTCAATAGGAGGAGAGGGGGGAAGGAAATATGCTGGCACTACTGCCCCTGACATCACGCGCTCACGCTAAACCAACCAGATTACACTGCGACGACATCGAAATGACGCCACCGCTATAAAAGTAACCTAGTTAAACTATCGTCCATTAAACCGGGGATAATGATGTTGGCTGTCGCAGGAAACACACACAAGCACTCAGATCTAATGCCGTCAACATAATGTCCCGAAATAGCAACCTTCGTCCCCGACACATGCATTAAAAATGTTTATGTTGCTCTCGACCGTGACACCCGCTTCGGTGGTCAAATGGTCTAAGGGAGAGGTGGAACAAGGTTGCTCAAATATAAGGTTGCCTCGATCAGGCGTTTTTTGGGGGGGCGGGTTCGGCAAAGTGCATGACGTCACCAGGGGACCACGTGACTACCACACCACCTGTGTTTGATAGAGGACAACTCTACCTAGTATTTTTTTTAAATCACCGCGTCTTACTACTTGTTCAGGTTGTACGCGTTTATGATAATTAGTCTAATAGGGTAGGGATGAGGAAGGAAGCCTTTTAGAGGTAATCTAACCACACTTGCGTGGAAGGAGAGTGGGAAACCATTTAGGAAAAAACACCTTCAGTAGACCCGACCGGAATTTGAACTCACATTTCCTCGTATTCAGCAGGTTAGTCTAATATGAAAGTGAAGACTTAGACCGATTGTCCACTGAAGCGCGCTACGCAGTACTGCGTATAGCCTGAACGGGTGGTAGGATACAGTGCTAAAAAAGAAAAATAATTCCAATGTTTAAAACACGATGATTCGGGTATAATAGAGAAATACACGCAACCTTTATTGTTTCATCAAAGGGAAGAGAGGGTAAAACCTGTGTTTATGTCCACGAGATTAGTTTATTTTAGCACAGTGTTTTACTACCCGTTCGGATCATACGCTAACATATTAATTACGCTAATGGAACTAGGGATTATTAAGTTTATATTTAGAGGAAGTGTATCTGCATTTGCGTGAGGGTAGAGTGGAAAACCATTTAGGAAAAACCACCCTTCGTAAACCCAAAAAAGATTCGAAACTCAATTTCCCCGTCATCGGTAGTCTAGTCTATTGCAAGAGTAGCGCCTTAGACAATGCGGTCACCGAAGCGGGTAGCGAGAATAGTTCTTCAGTCAGATTTTTCTTCCATGTCAAGGCCTGATATTCAAAGATAGACCTTAAATGTCCCAACTTCAGCCATAATCTAGTAATTTTATTAGTTTTTAAAACTAAACTGTATTTTCCCTGTTTTATCCAGACACTGAAAAATCCGCGCATTTTTCGTTTTTCCGGGCGCAAGGAAACTGTTACCATTTCCGTGATTATATCTAGACTCACTTTGCTTGTTGGGGTCTTTGCCCCCAAACCCCCAGCGAGTTTTCTTTGCGAAGTGGATGTAAACTAATGTAATTCCAGAGCAGTTTTTTGATAGGTCTTACCGCTTAGCCACAAGATACTTACAAAGAAAGGTCCACACCGACTTTAAAGTTGCTCCGATATTTTGAATTTTTTTCGTGGGTATGATAATTGAGTCATGCTAACCACACACACATTCTTGCTGAGCTCATAAATGAAAATATTAATCTGCAAACTGTAATCTAATAAAGATGGGGAGAGAACGAACGCGAGGAAAGGTGTTTTTGCAGTTTTTATAGTGAAACCTTTTTAGTCAAAGTAAATCAAATATTGTTTTGATACAAACACGGAGTTTAATTTTATTTATATTGTAATATCAACAGTTCTTGAATATATTTTATGGCATGAGCATAGTGACATTATTTAACAAACTTTTTGGATGAAGAGAAAAAGTTATCATTTAATTCCAGGACACTCTTGACAGATATTCAACAACTGTTTATATACCATGTGAAGAAAATTAAACTATATGTTTGTATAGAAGCAATATTTGTTTTATTTTGAAAAAAAAACAAAACAAAGCTATTAAAACTGCAAAAAACAGTAGCCTTTTCTCGTGTTTCTTGTATTCCAACCTTAAGAGAACTTTCTACTAAATATTATATTTTCTCAAGAAAGCTGTAAGAACATTTTGACAAAAAGTAATGTTTAATGTTTACAATACTTAAAAAAATCAATGAATGATTTTATTTGGAATTACGATGTATTCGTAATCCCAAGTAACCAATAAATTCCGCTGCTGGTATGATTTATTTTAGTTGGTAGCGAAACCAAATTAAAAGCTTTTTTTTTATCTTTGCTACATTTTACATTACTTTTTCTCCGAACTTTGATTTAGTAGAGCCACAGCAGTAAAAACTGACAGCAATGATGGAGCGTTTTAAAGTAAACACATTAACCGACTGAAATAAAAAAAAGTTAATAAATTATGGCATTTAAGTGAGTAAAAGTACCTAAAAGAATTAAAATATAAACTAACTAAAGTAAACGAAACAAATGACTTGCAATCATTGAAGCAATAAAGCGAAAGAAAAAGAAGTGCGATGGCGAGAAATGGGCAATGAAACCCACTTTACTTTCGGTGCGTGCGCAGTCCCAGAATGACATCACAGTTCTCCTGTTCCCTCCTCGTCACGAAAGGGGAAATGGCAAAAGTGTTGCCAACACAAGAGGAGAAAAGTTATTAGAGAAAATCTAGACAGTCGTTTCATCAAGAGTTTTACGAAGTGTAAGAGTTAAATGGCTAGTTACCGTGTTATTAATAAACACAGGATTTTTGGCCTTTTTTTTATTTAGCACCGCGCCTTACTACCAGTTAGGGTTGTATACATGCTTAAGTACTAATTACTTAGGAAATGGTAAGGTTGAATATAGAGGAAGTGAAACCACATTTGCATGGAAGGAGAGTGGAAAACCATTTAGAAAAAAGCGCCCCAGTTTACCCGAGCGAGATTCGTACCACGACCTCCCCGTCCTCGACAGTCTAGTTCAACAAGAAACTCGCGCGTTAGCTAACTACGCCACCTAGGCGGGTTATTGGCATATTACAATGAACTTATTTTATTATTATTATTATTATTATTTAGCACCGCGTCTTACTACCCGTTCGAGTTATACGCTTTAAGTACTAATTACGCTAATGGATTAGGAATTAGGAAGGTTGAATTAGAGGAAGTGAACCTGTATTTGCGTGGAGGGAGAGTGGAAACCATTTATGAAAAACCACCCCCAGTTCACCCGACCGAAATTCGAACCTCAATCCCCCCGTCCTCAGCAGTCGAGCTCAACACGACTAGCACATTAGCCAACTACGCCACCGAGGCGGGTCTTATTTTATTACTATACAAATCTACATCACATCTTAGGTCTCATATATATATACATATATATATTTATTTACAAACATGATTGTTTTTTCTTTTAGATTCAGGCTGGCCAATATTTTATAGGACCATGAAAGATCTAAAAGCCATTCTAAATTAAACATCCAAGATTAAAAAGTTAACAGTCAGAATATTAGTAACCAGGTAGTTTAGGTGAGTTAAACAAAAAATAATATATTCTCAGAACGACTTGTGGTTGGGGGTTCATAGGCATATGAGGCGTTGAGATGGAGGTGTCTCGAATAATGTAGAAAGATTATTAATTTTATAAAAAATATAATAGCAATTCATATACAATTTATGAATCAATTCTTATTGGTCTCTTTAAGTTTTAAAACTTTAACAAGGCGAGCATTTGCCAAGATCGGCCTGTAGGCGGCAAATGGAGAGGAGTAAGGTGGGGCGGGAGAGCATGGGAGCTATGAGGTGTAGGAGGGGGGGGGGGCAGCAAGCGATAAAAAAAGTTAGACTGATTCGGGAGGCATGGGTTTGTTCCCTACCAGTTCAAACAGCTGTCGTTTACACTTCTCTACCCAGGAGTGTGACGATGAAATACCTTGCTCAGATACTTCAGCTAATTTTTACCCGCTTCGGTGGCAGCATGGCTTAAGGCACCATTCTCGCAATACACTGGACTGCCGCTGACGCGGAGACCGGAGTTCAAATTTCAGTCGGGTGTACAGAAAGTGGTTTTCTTTCAATGGTTTTTAAGGCTTCATCCACGCAAATAAGGGTACATTTCCTCTAAAATTCAACCTTCCTCATCTCTAACACATTAGATAATATGGGGGCAAAAAAAAAAAATCAATACGGGTAACGAATAAAGCTGTATTATAAACAAAACGGTCATGTCCTGAATTATTTGTATGAAATCTACAGTCCAATTTTCATAGAAGAGGCCTTTTATAAAATACAAACTTTTGCGGCCAACCATGATAGCATTTTACTGTATTATTTATTATTTTATGCGTATTGATATTATCTATCAAAAGTAATAGCTGTATATCACATGACTTGACGTTTGAATACGTGAGTTTAGATCTAGTAATTGTTTTATCCGTCAGATAAATCCCTCCACATGAAAACTGGAATATAGTCGCCTATCGTTGATTCTGAATTCTGGTGACAAAATCATCAGTTTGGCAACGCGGCCTGAGAGAGTATAGAAGAGAGGGTGATGGGGGTTGAGGTGGGGATCACAGAATTTCAGGGGGCGTGGAACCAAGGGACTGTTTTAACGATGATGAATGTGCACACAATTTAATGCACATATAACTTACACACAGTAATAATCTTCCATTTGTTGCGCCTCAACGAAGCGTTTTGGAAACTTGCCCCAGCTCCTCGCATTTCGAGATATTTTTTGTTTGTTTTGTTTTTAAAAGTTCCTTTATGGAGTTTTCTAAACTTGGATCAAATCACAGTGACAGTCAGTTTTGACAGTTCTATAAAGAAAGCGGAGGAAAAACAAACAGAAAGAGGAAACGTTTAAAAGCTAGAAGCTGCTGGATTTCTGAAACTTTTATATTTACAGTGACGTGACAGTGGGATTAGAGCTGAGAGTAAAGCAAGTAAATACAGAAGGAGAGTATATTTGGGAGAGACATTATATAGTCGACTGACTTTATATTAAATATTGGTTGCAATTTTAAAATAAAATATTGTAACATGTATTGTATTCAGTTCTGGAAGATTAATTACAGTACGATTTTAATAAAAATAATCAGCTTCAGTGTCCGAATGTTTTAGCTAAAGCATCACCTTCGTAATAGAATATACCACCAATAACGGGGAGATTGGGGTTCAAATCCCGCTCATGAGTGAGTTTTTTCCTTACACGGTGTTCCACTAGTTTTCCGAAAATGTGGGTACAATTCTTCTATATTTCCCCAGCAAATTAACGTAATTTGTAAATATGCGTAGTATGTGTAACTCAAACGGGTAGTAATACGCAATAATAAAAATACAGTACAATTTAAATAATAAGAATCTTAAATTACAGCTATAAAAGTCACTAAATCTACTTGTATGTATTCATACATAAAGTCACAAGATCTCTAGCTTTCACCTTAGATAGATAATATAAATTCATATGAAAATAACACCAACAATTAGGAGGTCTAATAGAAATATCTTGTTTAAAAGCTGTCTTATACAAAAAATAATACACAGGAATACATTCAACTTCGACAAAAATATCCTAAAAAATAAATAAAAATAGAGTACCTATTTCAAAATAAGATTAATGTAAAGAAAGAAGGGCATAAATCCAACTTAAATTAAGAACCGACAAGAATCTTTATGAACCCAAATGAATATCTATTTCAACTGCGGTTCTGGTTCTTAGACAATTTATTTTTAGGGTTAATGTTACGGTGCTGATTCCTTAAAAATAACTGTTAATTTCGGTTAAAGATTCTGGTTCGACTCTCAGATGACAATACGGTAAAATGTTATCGATATAGATAGCGAAAAAAAATAATATATATATATGCATTTTCTAAGAATTTCTTAACATCAAAAATTCTACCAAACAAAGCTATTAAATAAATTAATATCTCAAGTTTGCATATTACTTGAAGCTGTGATCTAACTTGGATCGACAGACTCAGGAAGCCAAGGATCGAACTCGACCAGTTACGATGGCACCAAATGTTTTTCACAATGTGAGTTTATAATCAGATGAATTTTCGCTCAGCACCTTGAAAAAAATGTAATCTAATCATACAGTTTTGATGAAATAAACCTTTTTTTTTGTCTAATAAAAAATATTGTTCGGGTATAAAAATAGAGTAATTTTATTCACATGGTGACCTCAACAGTTGTTGAATATCTGTCGAGGGTGTCCTGGAATTTAATGACAACTTTTTATATTCATTTTATAAGTTTCTCATCTAATGCCGCTATGCTCATTACAGATATTCAACAACTGTTGATATCACCATGTGAAGAAAATTAAACTTTATGTTTCTACTGGAGAATTATTAGATTTATTTTGACCAAAAAAGTTTTGATATATAAGCTGCAAAAACAACCGACCCGGTATCCCGTCCCTTACATCCCCACCTTAAGCTGATACGAAATAGTAGACAGGTGTATACTTACAATACCAAGAAAATACAAACTTAGTTTGCAAAATAAATTCTTGAATTACGTCTACATGAAGAGTCTCAATATAGCCTTTCATTTAATATAAGAACATGACCCGCAGCGGGGATCAAGCAGTATAAGCAGTTAGACTAATATTGTAGTCTGTATTTGTTGAGTTTCGATTCAAGGTCGTGCGCATTAGTGGAGGGGGGGGGGGTCAGCTTCCCACACATTATTTTCCCATTCTATTTTCACGCTTGTACTGGTTCATTTAATCTAAGCTACCCAACCCATTTATTTCGAATATATATATATTCCAAAATGAAATAGTTTTAATTTCAACAGTACTATAACTTTAAAATGATAAGTTATTTTGTATCTCAGATAGTTGTGGAGATATGCTAAAAATGAAAACCCTAGATACGAAGTTTTAGCCCGATCGGTAATATGGTTTCAGCTCTAGTCGGAGGTACAGACAGACGGCAATGCAAAAACAACTTTTTCTGTTTCAGAGGGTCATGAAACGTCGGCAATTATCAAAATCTCGAGTTAAATTTCTTTTTTACGAACCCAATAATTATTCTCTCTTCGAGGGATCGACAGAAAGTAAAAAAAAAGGTTGTTTGGTGCTATTTTGTTTGTCATGTTTATTTATCACGTCATACAGAACAAATACTTATAATTAGCACCGCGTTCGGGTTATACGATTAAGTATTAATTATGCTAATGGGTTAGGAAGTGGGAAGGTTGAATATAGAGGAAGTGGACCCGCATTTGCGCGGAGGAAGAGTAGAAAATAATTTAGGAAAATCCATAAAAACAAAGAGTAATGCTTAACTTTGTTATATATACTCAAGGTATTTATATTATTGTATAATACATATGTTTTATTTTATTTTTATTTTACGAATCTTGAATTTCCCGAGTACCAAAATATTCGAGCGTCACATCTTTAGTTAAAACGTAAAATAAATTAACAATACATGACTCCAATGAATATCACCTCTTGGGAAACTATCTACAACACATGACTACACTGAATATCACGCCCGTGGAAACTGCAAGTCTAATGGGAAAAATAAAGTACCTTCGCGCTGTCTCTCTGAGTTAACTGTTGCCAAATCTCGTAGCTTTCAGTAATGTCGGAAGGTGGTGTGCTGGGAGCTACCGGCAGCAATAACAACGAACCAACGTTTCAAAATGTCCACTATATTTAAGAGAATATTTACCACATGAAAACAAGAGAATGGCAAAACATGAAGTTACCTCAGAGATGAATTTCAGTGTAGTCTTGCTGCATTTATGGAAGTTCATTAAATAAGGAAAAGGCGTTTGCAAAATGGTCTCTTAACTACGTAACATGTTACTAATGTTGTCTAACTAGCGCGTATATATTAGTAATATCAATATAGAGTGTGTAGAACGTTAAAATAAAGAGCGAGCGAGGTTGGTAAGAGTGCGTGTGGAATAATGTGTGTAGCACGCAATAAGGCAATTTGTGATAAGTCGAGTTGATGCACGGGACAATGCGGTAGCTCTGTATAAATAACTCCGGCTTACAAGACCTAATGAAAGACCTGACATTTTATTACGTGTGTTAAGATAGACTTGGATAAAATACACCCGGTCAAGACGGTCACAGAAATACAGTACATCAAATACAACCGGCTCAAGATATTCATATAATGCACGATTTGTACAGTCCAATTTTTAGAGAAAAGACACTTTAGAAACCACAAACATATTTTTTTGGACCAAAATTGATTGCATTTCATTATTATACTAATGAAAATTTACTACTTACTTTATGACGTTAAGAACTAGAATGGCCACACTTAAAAAGGTACGCCAACTATCCCTATATCGAGCTAATTCTATCCAGTCCACCTCATTACAGCCTATCTCACCATATTTCTTTCAGGTCCATTCTAATGCTACTTTCCCATCTGCGTCTAGGCCCTCCAAATATTGTTATATAAGTACTGATAATATATATTTAAAATGAAAGCTGCAGATCACATGACCTGACGTATGAGTACGTTAAAGTATATCTAGTAACTTTTCTAGCTGTTAATTATGAAAATTTCTATGGAAATTGGGCCATGGAATATTGTATTAATTTATTGTTTTAATCAATGAAACATAATTTATAAAAAGATTCATGAAAAATACGTGAGAAACTATCTATCTATCTGTGGGCATCCCACCAGCAAGGTTGGCCGTACGCTTGAGGAAGGGGTTTGAGTCCAAGTAAAGTGAGCTGGGTGGGACGTTTTCACATCAATATCTCCAACTATTCCTCCATGAGAATGATGCTGTCTTTGATTAAGTTTATTTCTGCTTCGCAAATATTTATGGATAGCTTTTAAACTGTTAGAAAGTACCGTGAATCGACAATATTAAATCACACTAGTAAAAAACCACATACTACCTACCTGTACCTCAGACTATATATGATTTACGTTTACTGGAGATTGTATATAGGCCTACGTTATTAATATAGGGTTTCTAATATAATAAAAAAAAGTGGCTGAGGTCTCTAAGAAATAGCTTTGATCTGTAAATTTGTACAAAAATCACAAATGTATGAACTGTCTCTGGAATTTACTATAATATAATTTTTATAAGTAGAACTTAAGCAGAAATTTATAAAAGCTACTATATCTATTTTCACGTACTCTTACGCCAGGTCACGGGACATGCATGTGTCACTGTCGATAGATATTATCAATAACTATAGAATAAAATAATAAAATGTTATCATTGTTAAACCAAAAAAGGTTATTTCCTAAAAGTTTTTTCCTAGCAGAATCCTACACAACATTATTGCATCAGTTTGCACGCGGAAACACTTTAAAGTTGACTTGAAATAAAGTTGTTGTGAGATTAAAAAGAAAGATCTTCGATAACATAAGAAGTGTTGGCTACATAGGAATTATACTTTTTAAAATACCTAAAGGTTTAAGACTATAGCTATTAACGACTTGATTTGAGAGCGAGACATGGCGAAAGTTGTTTAGCGGATGTTCATTTGCATTAGCGTGGAAGGAGAATGAGAAAATTACAGGTATAAGTTACATTTGGAATACACCCCTAACGCATACAAACGAGATTCGAACCTCAACTTACCAGTCAGTACGAGCTTGACGGCTCACAATGAGTGACCACCATTGCGGGTAATTATTTACTTAAGAGTTGCTAACATATATTATTAACACTTTTCGAACATTATTTTACTTGTTAACTCGAATTGTATATTTTTAAAATTAATCTGCGGGTAATAATACGCGGTGCTAATAATAATAATAATAATAATAATAATAATAATAATAATAAAATTAATCTGGGAATTTGTTCTGTAAACGACATGAACTTAATATTTCGAACGGACATCTCCGGATGCTTGTATTGTGGAGGTCAACTTCAGGTAAAATAAACCCTGGTTCAATTCCATGTGACCCATATCGGTGGGTGCGCAGATTAAATGTCAGACTCATTTTGACAGGTTTTCCGGTAATGGGGAAGTCAGGATTCAATCCCAGCCGATTGTATTGAGGGTGTTTTTTTCTTTCTTCTAAATGGTTCCCCAAGCTTTTTTTTAAGCAAATGCGGGTAAATTGTAGCTTCCTCATCCCTACCCCAACGACGTAATTACAATGCGTAAGGCTCGGATGGGTAGTAAAATGCGATGGATTTAGAAAAAAAAAAAAATAATGTGTTAGTGTTGGTGAATGAGTTTGTTTATCCCATTAGCAAGTCTATTAAGATTCCTGGTTGTTGGGCTAAGTGTTCAGTGGGTCAGCTTCATTTTTACTCTTTCATTTGGAGCTTGATGTTTCATGTTCCCTCGAAAGGTGGACTTGTAATTCTGTCTGTCTGTCTATAGCTTACAGCCGAAACAGGCTGGTAGATTTCATTCCAACATGATATTTAGATATTATAATTATTCTAACATGATATATAGATGTTATAAGGCCACGAGTCAAGGTGAAACCTTGATTACGGTATACGCCTTATATTTACAAAAACTCGAAATATTTCTAAAATGGATAAAACTATTCGGTTCAAAAAGTGGTATATGTGGGGTATTTTAAATGATAAATAAGTCTATTATGCGTTACTTTACCTAAAAATAAATTCATGGTGTAGTCATATGATTGCTAAGTTTTGATTTTTTAATGGGAAAAATTAGTGTTTTAAGAGAGTTTTATATGCTTAATATATAATGTTTGTTTTTTTAAGGAAAACTCACCAAAGGGTAGGTAGATTACTGAAGTTTCATTTATAAACATTTTGCTAATAACTATAATATACTGTATGATAAAGTGTATATGTTTGTGTCGTATTGTTTATAAAGTTATATTCTTATTCCGTTATAAGTCCTGTGTTTAAAACATAAATATTATGTAGCCTTTATTTAAAATTATACACATGCATACAAAAGGAGCAAAACGTTCGTCCACCAACAGCCAAAAGAAATATTTTTTAAATTTCTAAGTCAATTAATTTCTCATCATTTTACATGCAACTTAATGTATTAACGCGTGTGGGATGAAGAGAGTCACAAACACAGATAAGGCGTCTCTTAATCCCCCAGGTCAGGACAGCGCCTTTCCTACAGAGGCCTGCGGGGCTTAGAAAATCTCACCGGAGCCCGGGTCACGTGATATTCCGGCCCGGAGCATCCCTCCCAGCTCTGCTTCATTATGCAAAGCCCTTCCAGTCAGCGCAGTAAATAGGGTTATACTTAAAAAAAAAAGTTAAAAAGGAGTTTGTTTTACATTTAACAAACAGTTTTCCCTGTCATCAACAGAGAGAAATATTTCCTTTGCACGCAAACTAAGATTAAGCTAACGATTAAACTCATGAAGGGTGAAAATAAATTAACACCGCTAACATTAATAAATCATTATTCAAATATTTGGTGTATTTTAAAAGATACGAGTAACTTATGGAAAGGGGGCTACACTAGCTGCGTGCGTTACAACAACAAACAGGGGTGGACTACAAATATAATGGCCGTTAAATTATACTAAAATCTATCACTGAAGCTATGTTTCAGTGTAAGATGAAGCGGTGAGGTGAATTATTTATATCTATATCATTAAATAGTTTAATCCCTAGGTAATTTAGGCTACTCTAACGATGATCCATTTCTACTTTCTTCCGGCCCGAGCAATGCTTCTAAATGCTTAGACGATAACTGGGTGTATTTATTGTTATTATAGCACCGCGTCTTACTACCCGTTCGGTTTATACGCTTAAGTACTAATTACGCTGATGGGTTAGGAATTGGTAAGGTTGAATTTAGATGAAGTGAACCCGCATTTTCGTGGAAGGAGAGTAGATAACCATTTAGGGAAAGCTACCCACAGTTCACCCGACAGAGATTCGAACCTCGATCTCCCTGTCCTCAACAGTCGAGCTCAACACGAAACTAGCGCGTTAGCTAACTACGCCACCGAGGCGGGTGTCTTTATTGATATATTTAAGTTAGTAAAATGATCCTCCACTCGCTAATTGTGTATATCACTAAACAGATGATTGTACGTACGTTTGTTCATAAACAACACCGAGAAACAACAAACGGGATGGTTTTAAAAATGTTATGTCATCATATAATATGTTAAAAAATATGTATTTTGGGCACCTCAGACTTACTCACTGAAACTTGAAAATTTCATAAAAGTATAATTTAAAATTGAATGAATGTATCTATTTTAATTTAAAGTAGTTGCGGCGGGCGAAATCAACCCTGCGGTTCAGTCCACACCTGACAACAATATTTTGTGACGTACACTCCGTCTATCCTGAAAGGTAGCAGACCTACCGTGATGGATTATAATATGAACCTACCATAGTGGAATAAGGCAAGGTAAACGAAGGATACAATTACTACAAAAATCTCAAAATTTTCAACTAAATTTCTAGAAAAAAATATGCTCAAGATTACTTTTAGATATTAGAATAAAATAACTAACGTTTTTTGTACTATTATTTTTTAATAATACGTTTTTGAACATATATGAACTTTATAAATAAGTTATTTTTGAAATGTGTGCAGTTAAGAAAACTGCCAAATTTGGGTTTTAGTACGTGATCCTGACACCCCCTTAAACAATCACCCCTATATCAAAATGTCAAGCGGTTCAGAGACATAGACGTAATATAAAACGTTTAGTAAGTGTCCACTTTCATTCATACACGTGTACTAGTTTCATATTTGGTTTAAAATATAAATTGACTTATCTAGAAGCGTTTGAAGTTGAATTATACAGGATGGAGCAGAAAGTGTTGACACATTTTAATAACACTATATATTTATCATTTTAACTACTAAATGCTTCATATTAAACTTAAACTAACAACAAAAGTTGAACATTCTCTACATACACTTTAATCATTCATATTTTAGAAACAATCCTCTTAGGATGGCCACCATTATAGGAAATACAGTTTTGTATGTGCGCCTCAAAAATTGGCATAACTTTGCGCAATATCCCTCATTGGTTAATTTCAACTTCCACCACAATTATATATCTATGTTCCTGTTATTGTTCTTGGGTGAGTCACATAAACATGACTCTTTAAGATTCTCCACAAGAAAAAGTCTGATGAGCGTGGGTGTGTGAAATGAGGTGTCCAGGAAACACTTTGTGAAACACCTCCATTGATGTTCGGGCTGTGTTGGCCGTCGCCCCATCATGCTGGAACCACAGGTAGTTGATATCCATGCACTTGTTGCAGCTCAGGGGTCAGAAAGGTCAACCATCAATGGAAGTGCTTCGCAAAATGTTTCCTGAGCACCTAGGTTGCGATTTGGAGACAGTGCCTAGCCACCACGTTCTTCAGTCTAAACAGCTTCAGACTTTTTCTTGTGAGGCACGTAAAGAATCATGATTATGCGACTCCCCCAAGAACAATAACAGGAGCTTAAAGAAATAAATATGTTGGAAGTTGAAGTAATTCAACAATGTGTTGCGTGTAATGGTGGCCATCTTAATTACATTGTTTAAAAAATAATAATTCAAGGGTATGCAAACCATTGTCAATCTTTTGTTGTTATTTTAAGTTAAATTTGAAGCAATCAGTTGTTAAAATAGTAAAGACACGGCGTTATAAATATGTCCACCCTTTATGCCCCGCCCTGTATGAAGACGATATAGAACAATTGAAACAGTTAAGTTTTAAGAAATACCCAGAAAAACTAAATTTTCAAAATATATCTCCATTTTATCTTCTTACAAAAATAAAATGCTAATAATGGTTTAACGCATAATTCTCGTGTTAGATTGGATTTGTGGTGACCGGTCGGGTATACTAGGGTGGTTTTTTTCTAAATGGTTTCTCACTTATCCTCCTCGAAAATGATGGTATATTTACATCCTATATAATTCTACCTTCATCATTCCTATTCCACTAGCGTAATTATAGTATTTTATGCGTAACACCCGAACGGGTACTAAGACGGGATGAAAAACAAAATCTTTCAAGCTCATTACATAAAAAGTAGCCTTCAGTCCCGTAGAGAATATTAAAAAAAAAATTCTGATTAATTTTTAATTAAATCAAAATTGAAGTTTACTTGAGATAATTTTCTCTTCAAAACGGGCTTGAATGATTGAAGACGTAAGAAAAAGCAATAAATGTACGCCAGAAGGGTTTTACGAGCGCTTGGCAAATAGCTGACTCGGGAGGCCGTTGTTTGAGCCCCTCAGGCTGGAAATGTCGGCGAAGTACCTACAAAATATAAACGCCATTATTATAATATCTAAGGTTGAATCTCTTGATTTTATCTTACAAATGAACATTCGAAGCCCCTTTAAAAAAACTAACATTATTTTGCCATCAACATAGATAACATTATATTATACTATTGGTGTTATTTCATAGGTAATGATAATATAGTACACAAGTGGTATCTGCAGATCACATGACTTGACATATAAATAAGTGTAAGTAGACCTATTAATATTTTATAGCTCTCAGATTTGCCCATTTATTATATTTTTTTTATTTATTTAGTATCGCGTCTTACTACCCGTTTGAGTTATACGCTTGAGTACTAATAACGCTAATGGTTTAGGAGGGGAAGGTTGAATATAGAGGAAGTTAACCTGAATTTACGTGGAGAAAGAGTGGAAAACCATTCAAGAAAAGCCACCCCCAGTTCACCCGACCGAGATTCGAATCTCGATCTCACCGTCCTCGGCAGTCTAGCTCAACACGATAAAAGCGCGTTAGCTAGCTACTTCATCGAGGTTGGTACCCGTTCGTTATAAAACTAGGATATAGTTTAGCTCGCTGATAGCTAGCTCAAAGGTAAGGCCCCCGAAATAAGACTTGTGTCCCTGATTTATTTTATTTCTAATTTGGTAAATAAATTAATGCAATTGGAAGTTCATAAGGATTAGATTGCAAGTGAAAATTCTTAAGTATTAAAAGAAAATGGTATAGTTAAGTTTGTTGTGAAATGTTAAAATGTAAAATTTGGCCACAACGACCATCATTATAGCAAGATGCGACTATTTTTTTTAAAACCTTTGTCAATTCACTAATTGAAAGAGTGTGTTATCGTATGAATGATACAGGAGAGTGTTTCAATAAATAAGGTAACAATATAAAATGTACTTGCAAGATACGTCTTGTTACCTTATTTATAGAAACATCCTCGTTCATACGGTCAGAAGAGATCTCACGAGTGGACACGATACAATACACTTTAGCAGTGAAAACAAATATTGACTTAACATGTGAAGAATTTAGGGAAAAAAACTTAAAATAGTTCTGGAGTACTGAATAATACATTTGAAAAAGCCTATTTTCCAAAATATTAACTCTTTTCATATACCTAATTTAGTTACGATGTCCAGTATAATATGAATATAAGAAAACATGTCTATAAGTCATAATTTAAATATCAACTAAAAAATTCAGCTCCCATCAATAATTTTAAAATGGTTGTCTCCGAAAACGATCAGAACCAAATGTTTACTTTAATTGAAGAGCTAAGCATGTAGGCCTACGTGATCTCTGAGGAACGAAAGACCAACCTATTTATTCAACGAAGCTATAGCGTATGACTAAAATAAATCCATAAATAACACATTATCACATCCCAAATGAATCAATAACCAACTAACCTGCTTCCGTGGCCGGATGGTCCAAGGAGTCACTCTCATGTTAAAAATGGCTTGCTAATGACGGGGAGTGGAGATCAGAGTTCAAATCCATGTCGGGTCTACTTAAAGTTATTTCTCCATAATGATTTCCCACTCTGATTCCACGCAAATTAATGAGAGTAGATTACCTATGAAATGCTCTATTCTTCATCCTTACCCTATTAGAGTAATTATTATACATGCGTATAACCTGAACAGGTGGTAGGATCTGGTGGAAAAAAACTCTCAGGTCACAGCCAAGTGATCGTTACGCCAACCCCACCAGTATATTCTCCCGAGGAAAGTGACCGGCCAGAACATACCGTCGTGTTGGAAAACACAGCCACTTACCCCGTGAGAGGAGATATGGACCAGACCCTAAACGCTCATTTGTTTGGCTTTACTTTACCGCTCACTTAAGATAACTGAAGCAGACTAACCAGGGATACTGGTACACACGAGGCGAATCAATAAACCGATGTAATGGAGGAGTATCGGGAGAGTGGGGGTTGAGCAGGAACCCGCAAGATAGAAAACCCCGGCCACAGGCCAAAACGAGTTAGCAGAGGGTTTTGGTACCCCCTTACCACCCTTACCCAACACTTAGACGCCATACATTACTTGGAAGCAGACGGTGGACTTTCAAACAGGGACCTGCCCTTTCCCCATGGAACAACGAGACCAGGAAGCCAAAACTTCCGGCAGAAGGTGAACTGTTAGTACGCCTGACTCTGAAGTCGAAACTCAGTCCCTATCGGCTGCGCTTGTGGTCTCCTCACACATAAATAATAGTGCAGTTGTTTAAGACACACCCTACTCATCCTTAACTTTATATCCACTAAGGCCAATGACAGACTGACGTTTTGGTTGCTGCGACACAAACACCGTGACCAGGTAGCTCTAGTATATTGCATTGTTTCATATGAGAGGTGTCAGACTAGCGACACGAACACCGCGACCAGGTAGCTCTAGTGTATTGCATTGTTTCATATGAGAGGTGTCAGACTAGCGACACAAACACCGCGACCAGGTAGCTCTAGT